>JAVJAQ010004010.1:0-85000 GCA_032362365.1 Zygogramma bicolorata
TTTAGCAAGAATATTTTCTATTAATTTGACTTGATATCCATTGTTAACTGCTATTTGTTTTATGATATTTAATTCTTTGTTGAAATTGTCCACAACAAAGAATTGAATATCATAAAACAAATAGCAGTTAACAATGGATATCAAGTCAAATTAATAGAAAATATTCTTGCTAAAAAACTACATAGAAAAGCTATCCAAGAAGTGTACCCCACTTTGAGGACCCAGGACAATAATTATAGAATCTTAACTTATTCAGGACCTGCTACGGAAAAAGTAGCTTCATTTTTGCATAAACAAAATTTAAAAGTAGCATATAGAACAGATAACACGTTGGGAAGGTTTATCAAGAATAACAAAGATAAAACAATAAAAGATGAAAAATCAGGAATTTATAAATTGAATTGTGGATCTTGCTCCAAAGTATATATTGGCCAGACAGGTAGACCATTCAAAAACCGCATACGTGAACATCGTATGAATTATGAAAAGAAAACAACTCATTCATCATATGCCAATCATATTTTGGAGGAAGGCCATGACTTCGATAAAAATTTCGAAATTCTGCATGTTGAAAATAAGGGCATTAGACCTTATTATTTAGAATTTTTGGAAATCAATAAATTAAAAAATTCAAATTGTTTGCTAAATGATCAATTGGATCTCAATAGTTCCCCTTTGTTGAACTTATTCAATCAATAAGTAGTAACTACGGTCCGATATCATAATTATTATTAGGAATCAGTATCAGTTATCAGCATCAGTTAGGAATCATCATCATTGTCAGTGGTATTATTCTAGGAATCATAGATAATTAGAGTAGGCCCTGATATATTTAAGGAACTTTTAGCGAAGAATAATTTAGTGTTTAAATACATTCGCTTGATAAAGGTACAGTGTACCGAAACATGTCGCGAAGACAATAAATTTTGTGGAAATTTAATCGTGTCTACCTTATAGCGTAATAACTATGGATTTCCATCAAGTAAAGGCCACCTCAGTCCAAAATCTATTGTGGTGGAAAAAGTCACATCGGAATGTCAACTTGCTGATGTTATGACGAAACCTCTATTCAGGCCCCGACTACAGAAATTACGTGAAGCAATGGGTTTGACGAAAATTACTTGATGAGGGAAGGTGTTGAAGTGAAAGCATCTTCGATATTTTTCCCAGTATATTATATATTTCTTTTTCAAGTTAGTTTGTGTGATATATGTCAATTTTGAAATGTTGATTGAATAAAAAAAAAAGTTATTGTCACGAGCATTGTCAGTTCATCTATATTTATCAATAAAAAGTTATTTAACACTTCCACGAACTTCAACAGACACAGGTGTCCTTATAATCCCCTAAAGTTTGCGCCATATTCTGTCCGTGTGTTATGATTCGATAATATATAATTTATATAATAAATAATAATATTGTTAACCATTGGTATTTTTCAAAATAATACTCAACATTAATTTCATCAATTGACTTTCAAAACATTATCTCTCGTGTACCTGTCTTGTAGTAATTTCAATGATTTCGTAGGGAAGGAAATCTTGATCTGATTGAGTTTGATTTCATTCTTTTTGTTGGTTAACCTACTAGCCCTAAATCTAGCTTATCGTCTGCTCTTATGATTTCAGTGATTATAATAACAGTCGATGGAAAGTTTCCTTTGAATACGTGAGCCTGAAATGGATGCCATTCTCAGCGTACTTCACTCGAAAGTTGTAGGGTACTAGGTACTAGTTGTGTTCCTTATTAAGTAGCCTTTAGATACTACATACAGTCGGGTGCTAAATATTAAATGCAAACCATTCTCTGAAGTCGCTTGTATATCGAGGTAATGTGCAATATAAAATTTTCCTCCACGTGGATAAGAGGATAGTTTTCTGTGGATAGTTATTGCATGTCCTACCCAATGACATCAATGATATATGCAATCGCGAAGATTATTCTTACTAGTACATTCAACAAGGTGCGTACTCAACATATTTGTTGAATGATATTGACGTTAAGCTTATGCTCAACATATACCTCAAGCAATATTCTCAGAAAATTGGAAAAATGCTGTGCTAATGGCCTACATTGAGGGATTTTCAGAACAGTTCATGCTTTTACTCCAACATATGTTGAGCAGATATAGGAATTCGGTAACAAGCGCGTAATATATAGCTTCCAATGATAATTACGCATATGCAGAGCATTTTCTTGTTCTGAAAAACCATCTGATGAGAATATATTGTGAAATTGTTATCTGGTTATTCATCGTCAGAATACAACTGTAAAGAAAGCATCAGAATTTTGTTGTAATAACATTTCCGGTTCGTACTTGAATATCAAAAGGCTATCAATCTCATATTCAAACAAACCATCGACGGTCCTCATGAATGTGTGAAGCCTTTCATTTCCATAAAAAACGAGCATCGCCAACGCCGTTTGTATCTCTTCCTCCATCTCTCTCACTCATTTCTACTTTCGTATGCAATCGTAGGTATAAAAAATATCTTCCCACAACTCTACCCATGTCTCATTCATTTAACACAGTATTTTAAAGAACCACTTCATATTTCATATTCCTTTTACGAGCAGCAAAAATATGGTCTAAAAACAAGCTATACAAACGGTTTTATTTTCCTGATAGTCGTCTGTCGCAGACAGAAATACCTGTGATGAAAAGGACAGCTATAGACCCGTGTAGTGAAAAAGCTACCTTCTAGTATAAATGAAGTTACCCCGCACTAACAATGGTTTTATTCATAAGTGATTCATCACTGGAGGCCCAAGAACAGATTTATCAAGTATGCTGTCAGGTTATGTTAGGTTAAGATCCTCTGTTAGAAGCGATCGATACGCGCCATAGGTACCGTGGAACCGAAGAAGATGATTGAGAATAGATGGTACCCGGTGAACGGTATGCGGATGATAAAAGGGCATGACAAGGGTATTCGATCCTTGTCGTATGCGTGTGGTATCGGTTCTCTAGGAGAAAAAGGCTTTATTCTTCTGTTTATCGCACAAGATAGACCCTGTCTTTGATTCGGTGAGTTTGATTTGAATAATATCCAAGGAATGATGATCTTGACATACTAACAACTACAAGGACGTACCTAAGATACGAAACAGATTGGAGGATTACAGAGGCATAAAACCCGAAATTTTTACTGAGGTTTCCATAAAGCTAATGCTCAAATCATGAATATCTTTCGAATGAACCAATAGCATGGATCATATCATTGATAAATTTCGTTGATGATTCACATTGACAATTCACATTTCAATGGCAGCTCATTCTTGAACCCGAAAAACTTTCCAGTAGAGCTTCTTGCCTTGTGGAGAGATCCTGCTAACCTATCGTAAGTACTTAGTTGTCAATTGTGAGCAACGATCGTTGAATGAATGCCATGATTAATTATACCTGTAATTACTTGTGATTAATGTGAAAATTTTCACCTGTTCGAACGTGTAAAGATTGAGAGAATTTGAGCTAAGTGTGATTCAAATTGGTTGCCGATGTCTGACAAGTATTTGCCAGGACATATTATCTAGGTAGCTTTATCATAACAAAGATGCAAGCGGAGATAATGCCTTTTTTCGGGAGTCCGAAGATAGCTTTAATGATTTCCTTCGAATAGTTTCGCTGGCCTAAATACTAATTATTTATTGGATGAACACTATTTTGAAATGATAATCTGGTGTCCAAAACCACCACCCCTCGAGTAAGCCAACAGTAATAACGGCGAATTTGATTTGACAAACCAAACTGAAATTACTAGAATATTCAGTTTCCAGGTTGAATATGATGTTGTTGTCTCTGAAGTATATTTTCTAGGATACCGTATTGAAAATAATTAACAAGAAAGCAATAGTTAGGAAATACCTCCAGACCGGCTCAGCCTTTGCGAATTTTCTATTTTTTCCTTTTTTTTTCATATTTACGTGAATGATCATTGTTTGGAACAAAACTAAAAAAAAATATTCACAGGCATCAGAGGAATGAAAAAACCACTCAGATTACTCAATGCAAAAGTGGGAGATACCTTCATTGAAGTCCGTTATTTTATTACCATTGGTCAAATATAGTTTATTTTCTGTTCGAACGTCATTTTTTATGAATTGTTAGGTGCTTCCGGGCTTCTGAGCCGTGGACAACAGGTTTTAAGGCCTGACGTTTCGTCTGCATCTGCGGCAGACATTTTCAAAGGCGATGCGGCAATGGTCGAAGTATCCTTCTCTGCTGCGAGGCTTTGATCTGATGTGGTTCAGATGATGAGTCACTCTTTATCGAATCTGGGTTCGGACGGTCGATTGATCCTAATTGATTATTCGAAAGAGTTTTTTCTCTCATTGGGAGGGTTCGTGCATTTTGAACTGCTGGCATCCATGTTCTATGAATGTTCAGGCTCTCTTCTTTGCGGTTGAAGTTGTTTTTATGTTTATGAATTTCTATGGCCTCCCTATAGAGCCTGGGGTAATAGCTCCTACTTGTGTCCAGCACTTGTGTTCCGTCGAAGTCAATGTCATGACCTTCCAACAGAGCGTGTTCGGCTACCGCAGATTTTTGGGTTTGGCCATAGCGACAACTTCTTTTGTGTTCGGTTAACCGCGTTTTTATGCTCCTTTTTGTGGTTCCGATATAGACAGAACCACAACTGCACGGTATTCGGTACACTCCTGAGGTAGTTAATGGATCCCGTGGGTCTTTTGCGGATCTGAGGCTTTCTTGTATTTTCCTCGTGGGCTTGAAAATTGCTTGCACCCCATGTTTTTCTAAAAGTCTTCCAATGCGGTCCGTCACACCGTTAATATAAGGCAGACACGCCCGTCCATTAACGGCTGGTTCGGGGCCATTCATTGAAACTCCTCGTCTGGGTCGCAAGGCTCGGTGAATTTCGTCTCTGCGGTAGCCATTACATATAAAGGCGTTTTCTAAATGACGCATCTCTTCCTCGAAATATTCTGGCTCAGAAATGCGTCTCGCTCTTTCTACCAGGGTCTTAATTACTCCTCTCTTTTGCCTCGGGTGATGGTTGGAATTCTTGTTGAGGTACCGATCTGTGTGCGTGGGCTTTCTATACACTCTATGCCCCAGTTTTCCATTCTCCCGTCTTTCTACCCATACGTCCAGGAAAGCTATTCTCCTATCCTTCCTATGGTGGGAAACACTGAGTCTTTCGTTAGAGACTCTACACATTTTATCGGAAAAATAAAAGATCTAACATTAAACCCGAATGATATGCTGGTGAGTTTCGACGTGGCCCCGAACCAGCCGTTAATGGACGGGCGTGTCTGCCTTATATTAACGGTGTGACGGACCGCATTGGAAGACTTTTAGAAAAACATGGGGTGCAAGCAATTTTCAAGCCCGCGAGGAAAATACAAGAAAGCCTCAGATCCGCAAAAGACCCACGGGATCCATTAACTACCTCAGGAGTGTACCGAATACCGTGCAGTTGTGGTTCTGTCTATATCGGAACCACAAAAAGGAGCATAAAAACGCGGTTAACCGAACACAAAAGAAGTTGTCGCTATGGCCAAACCCAAAAATCTGCGGTAGCCGAACACGCTCTGTTGGAAGGTCATGACATTGACTTCGACGGAACACAAGTGCTGGACACAAGTAGGAGCTATTACCCCAGGCTCTATGGGGAGGCCATAGAAATTCATAAACATAAAAACAACTTCAACCGCAAAGAAGAGAGCCTGAACATTCATAGAACATGGATGCCAGCAGTTCAAAATGCACGAACCCTCCCAATGAGAGAAAAAACTCTTTCGAATAATCAATTAGGATCAATCGACCGTCCGAACCCAGATTCGATAAAGAGTGACTCATCATCTGAACCACATCAGATCAAAGCCTCGCAGCAGAGAAGGATACTTCGACCATTGCCGCATCGCCTTTGAAAATGTCTGCCGCAGATGCAGACGAAACGTCAGGCCTTAAAACCTGTTGTCCACGGCTCAGAAGCCCGGAAGCACCTAACAATTCATTAGTTGCCGGCCGTGAAAGTCTTCAATCTTTGGTCATTTTTTATGTTGGAAAGATTCTTTCTTCGTATTTTATTTAGATTTTCAACACACCACATTCTGAAAAAATGGGAATTAATATTGGAATCGACTGTAGAAGGACTTGTATAGATTCCAATATCAATCCTCATTTTTTCAGATTGTGGAAAGTATTATTCTCTGTATTTGCTTCTGTGGAATATATTTTTTCAGAAACCTGGCAGTTGCTTGTGTACAAGAAAAACAACAGAGATATAATTTTATATTCGATATGAAGATCAATGAGGATGAGGAGAATTCCCCAAAACCCTCAAGAAAGGAAACGTCATTCCTATTCATAAAAAAAACTGTCCTGATCACTTGGAAAATTATAGACCAATAACGATTTGCAGTAGCTTCTCGGAAGTTTTTGAATGTGGATCCTTGGACAGGCTGATGAATTCTTATCAATGAGCATAATATTTTGACAAATAGCCAGCACGGTTTTCGACCTGGTGAATCAACAAGCAGCGCAATCTATGAGTTTCTATGACAATCTCATGAACCATATAGAACAAGGAGAGTTCGCGATGGGCATTTTCTGTGACCTGAGTCCAGCTTTCGACTGTGTGGACCACGATATTCTTTTATCAAAGTTGTATAGCTATGGAATCAGAGGGGTTTGTCTGGAATGGTTAGAATCCTTTATTAGAGGTCGTTCTCAGTATGTGAATCTGAAACATCTTCAAAACAATGTGATACGTAATGTTACATCTGCCAATACCCATAATAATATAGGTGTTCCACAAGGATCTGTTTTGGGCCCAGTTCTTTTTATTTTGTACATGAATGATATTGCAAATTCATTTCCGGATATTGAGATGACTATTTATGCAGACAACACTTCTCTAGGGATTTCAAACAGAAACCGAATAGAACTAAAATAAAACCTGTGAAACTGCTCTATGCCAACTAACTTCATGGTTCAATCAAATGTCACTTTATTTCAATGCAGACAAAACTAACATAATACAATTCTATAGTACAATTCTATAGTCGTCAGAGGGAATTGGTAGATGTAGAAATAATTTTAAATAACACGCGTTTGCCTATGAATAACAGCTGCAAATTTTTAGGACTATTCGTTGACTCACATCTAGACTGGAAAGAACATTGCAAGCACCTGATTTCCAAACTTTCCTCTCTCCACTATATGTTTAGAAATCTCAAAGTTGTCTTGAGTCAGCAACCATTAATAAACTTTTACTACGCACAAGTGGAGAGTCGACTCAGGTACGGTATTTGCCTATGGGGAGACTCTACGCTGTCAAATAACGTCTTCGTCTCACAGAAAAAATCATTAGGTGTATTGCTGGTGTGAAAAAAGATTATTCTTTTCGAAAAATCTTCAAAAGATTCGAAATCCTGACCTGTATAGGACTCCATGTATTTGAACTCTGTATTTGTGTTTACAATAATAGGGAATTGTTTTTTGTTAATAACGATTTTCATGAATACAACACACGTCGTAAGGATGATTTACGCTTACCACTCTCTAAACGCAATGTTACCTATAAAGCTCCAGCTCGAATCGGAGCAAAGATTTTCAACAACTTACCGTCCTCCATCAAAAGATAAGAACATGGACGTACTTTCAAGAAAAAGCTCAAAGGATACCTGGTTGAGAAATGTCTATACTCTTCAAATGAATACTTTCAACCTACAACTTTTATTCTATCTATATTTATATGTAAGTTGATATCTGTCCACTATGTTCAAGCACATTTGTTATATAAGCTAGTTTCGTTATACTGTCAATGTGCTGTTCCTTTTTTTTGGTTCATTACTCCACTGAAGTAATTACCAACCGTACTACCATTCGGTTGTATCCATGACTCTCTCTTATACAACTGTATGTTGTCTAAAAAAATAAAATGATTTGATTTGGTACAGAATTCAGGATATACATATATTTTCTTTTTGGATTTTCGAGAAAAGAGGAAATATCGAGCTTGATTCAACAGTTTCCTCTTGATAATGGGTATACGAGTAATCATTATAAAAGGTCTGGAAGTCGTAAATTGGGCCTAAATCTAAGAAAAATCCATTTGACCTCGATTTTTTCACTAATCGATGTATTGAAGTATATTACATGAATCTGGCTCGGTGATTCTCAATTTCAATTTCTGAATGAATATCAAGTTATTTTCACATTGATTTAAAAATCAACCCCTGTGCCATGAAGAGTGAACACCATTCGCGTGAACTCAGTCGAGAAAGCTGTCAAGCTACATTTCTGAAAAAATGATTCCTCAAAATATATTCGTATTGCCATTGACCCCAACTATGAATCAGAAGATAATCACGGCTAGACAGACTCCTAGATCTCGTCAAATAATCAGCAAACGTCAAATTCAATCACCAACACTCCAAATATTTCGAACGGTTTTTCTTCACAAACTTCACGGACAAAATTCAATTCCGTAGAATGTGTTTGTATAGGCGATGACTTCGGATTATCATTTTATTTCACCACAGCACGAACTGTGTACGATTTTTTCATGCGTTTGTTCCAGTCAATGTCAATCCATTTCGAGAGGTCAAATAGCAACAGAACTTGAACTTAAACCATTCTTTTTCACCTAGTTTCGGGGTTATCGAACCATGAAAGGTGTTGTTTTGGATGATAATTTGGTGCTGAATCATTATTAGTTATTTTGAAATCGCATTTGGTTATTCTTATATTTCATACCATGAGAACGGAATAAAAGATTCAGAGTTGAATTTCGATTCGTCTGCAAGAGAAGAGCTTGATTGTATATTTCTGGTATATGTTGCGACACTTTTAATTATTGCTCCAGATGTCATAATTATCTCACCAGTTCAGCTCGGGAATGGAAAATCAGGAAATATTTGGATAGTGGTCCTGAAAATGTCTTATGGATAAGGGACGGAGTCTGGAAAAAATTTCATCCACTCGTAACCCAATTCAATGGTGATCAAAAATTTGAGCTCACTCATGAGAATTTGATTTTGGTATGAGCAGACTAATGCTTCTCAAACCACAGAGTGTTTCTTCGGCTATAATGGCCATGATGGTAGATAATGAGATAAGTGGCAGGAGTTTTGAAACAATTTCGGTTGAGCGGCAACTCGGTCTAAAATATGGAATCATAATGAAACATAACTGGGATTATACTATTTCATTGGATACATATAAAGTTCGCAGATTCAGGGAAACTTTCTAGTTTACTGCAGAAAGTTTTTTTGCGTCAATAAAACAATTCCTAAAAAATGAATATAAAAAAAACATTGGTTAGCAACTTGTATTCAATAATATATTTCGGTTTTGTGAAAATTCCCCTTGGAATCCAACACTGACTGCTCTCGCTGTTTTCCAAGTATCCTTGAGAACATTCTATTCTGCATAAGTTAGTAGATTCCAGTGAAAGACGGTCTGCTATTGAAAACGTTGAAAGTAGTAATTTACAGAAGTCTTTATGATAATTGGCGTGGCACTAGTATAAATAAAAACGTTAGTAAGGCGCACTCTGTATCCTCTGTTTTCTATCGCAGACTATCTGGTTAATTAATAATGTCAATTCGCAGCAGGCTATGCAACCCCACTGGGAGATCACTGACACAAATCACCCCGTTACTTGTTATTGGTGCGGTCTTTTGTGTTCACTTCAGCCTTCTAGTTTTATTTTAGATCGGTATGGTCGCTCTTGCTGCATTCTGCATGCTTCAGTGACCGATGAAAAATCTTTAGATATTTTTCTACAATTATACTATTTTCATAAAAAAATTGACGCATTGAAAGTGGCTTATTTTCTCTAGCATATTTGAAGGAGAATATTACATCACGTACAAATTATAAAAAAAGTTAATCTGGGCTCTGAAAATCGAATCCAAATTATCAGTTAGAGGTCAATAATTCTTCTATTGAAACATAATGACATATGTTCATTCGCAGTAGAACCAGGAAAAAAACATCAGTACATTTTTGCGAAGTGATAAAATGCAGTAGAAAACACTGCAAGAAATGAATGTAGCAATAATAATAGACGGCATCATTAATGAGGAAGGCATATGTAGGATGTCGAGATGGAAACTATATGTTGGATACATAAGTTATTACAAAAAAAATGAGTTACAATAGCATTGATGAAAGCTCATCAACTTTTTTTTAAGAACACAATGAATATAGGCACTTGCTAGTACTGAATGTTGAATATTCAGTTGATATCGGTAGTGTAGAGGTAACCACATCCGCTCATCAAGCGTAAGACTGGGGTTCAATTCCCCACAACACCACCGTGCTGGGATTCACACGTTAAAAAGTAAGGCCTCGTTTGACACTCGTCAGCTGGTTAACGGAAAAAACTTTTTCAAAACCATCTTCAATGAAACCGAACCGTTGTGTTGTAATTTCGATTTATATTGTTCTAAACGTTAATATTGTTATCCATAGTTCGTATTGAGATAGTATGCAATATCATATCTCTTAACATTGAATTTTATAATTTTACTGAACAAGCAAAAGCTGTTTTGAGTGGTCATCACTATACTTAAACTCCCATTCAGGAACTTTCACAAACAGATTACTGAAGTATTCCACCTCATACAATTCTGAAACAGAGTAAAATGCTGGTTTCAGACTCTCAAAAGAATGCTACACTACTACACTAATTGTATACATCTATAATTAATGCTTTTACTACAATTACTCGATTGACTAATTGGCTCTGCAAATTATTTCAACAGTTATATTTTTGAATGGTATATTTCAACAAATAATGAAAATTCATTCATATAATGCCAACTATGTTGAATGTTTACCTAATTTTAGATTTCTATGATCAGCACTTCGGGCTGTGCGTTGATTTACCCTCTAAATTAACTTTCTACCCCCTTTTTGAACCCTTTTCAACCACTTTAGTTAATGCATTTCAATAAAATACGAAATCCTTTTTCCATCAGTTCTGTTAGATGATGTTTATGCAAGATTTGAAGGAGATTGGAACAAGGCATCACGTTGTCCAATACAAACTTTGCCCCCGTTTTTCACCTCCTCAAGGTCGAGATTTCGAAAAACCCTCTCTTATCGGAAATCCTCATACAAAGAACACACCCTCCAAGTTTCGGATCCCGCCCACAGGTTGAAGCATCATATCTCCCCCCCTTTTCTCCGATTTCATTTACAATACTATTATTTCTCGCTGAATTTTTTGTTCAATCATAATAAAATATAGCCCATATCACTCCTGATTAGTGGAGCTTCTAGTTAGTGCAAGAATTTTCATGATCGGATCAGCATGTCCGAAGTTTACCCCCTACAAATAAAGAAAGTTAAAAACGAACCTCCTTATGATAAGTATGGATGTACGTTCAGAGAGTGCTGATAGCCGAAAATTAACTAGTTATGTTATCAATTGAAAAAAGGTTTATTTCGTGTAATAAGCAGGATAGTGGTGTTAAACAAAATGAAATTTTCAATCTTCACACACTGATTTTTTTAAATTTCGATGAAAATGTTGACTACTTTATTTTTCAATCACTCAACTTTATTCATCAAAACTTCAAAATGTGTATATATATATATATATATATATATATATATATATATATATATATATATATATATATATATATATATATATATATATATAAGCATACCACTATCTACCGAGCGTCCGTACATTAACAAATTACTATCTTCCAAGCGTCCGGCTCCAACAGAGCGTCCATATATGGACGCTCTGAAGAAACTGTGTAGAATCTGAACTCAGAGCACCAGAGTAGTTCACATATTTGAAAATTCGTTGGACGCCTTCTTGATAGTTGTGCAAATTTTTCGAATACTTTTGTATATTATTAGTTCATCAGGTTTGCCGCCAGCGACGCAAGGAGCATTTCTGAATATTCATTGAAAGGTATATATTACTTTCGGACCGTCGATTTCCAAGCGTCTTTCAATTTCTGAAGAAGAGGCAACGCTGAATAGGGGCTGATTTCAGAAGGCAGCGTGTTTTAAAAAGTGCAGTATTTGTTGACAAACATTCGTTGAGTGAAGAGTGAGTGATATTTGATAAACCGATTTCAGGGAAGTTATGAATCAAATGAGGTTTTGACACACACTCATGACTACTTTGTATTCTTTCGCTGTTTCTGCTTGAGTTCATCAACGCACAGACCTAGAGTAGGGGGTTTTTCAAGGCGAACTAAGCTTTTCGCGGGAAACCACACCATTCCTAGCTTCTTCAAAGGCTAGCCACTCGCGCCAGCAAAACGTCAGGAAGAAATTCCAAAAAACGACGACCTCCAAACCCGAACAAAAGTAGTGATACAGATGGCTTTTCCTTTAAGGATATCATGCCAGAGTGGTGATAGGATGTCGTGTGTGTCCAATATCCTTTACAACTATTTGGTTTGAACCTCACAACAGGGAGAACAAAAAATTAATTTCAATTCGTTATTTACAACCTCTATGGATTGTGTAATAGATCATTCATCAACTAGCCCCCATGAATTGAATGAATCGAAATAATTCATAATCGGTATTTTTGATACATGGTGGTAAAAAAAAATTGGTTTGAAAACCATTTGTTTTTCATTCCGGATACGCGATGTAATATCATATACAGGGTGGCTCATCGAAAATATATCGCAAGGCATTAGAGGCTGGAAAATTAATTTCGATAAAATCCGAATACACGTCAGAAGGACAATTTTTGACAAAAAATTAAAAATTTTATTTGATTCAACTCAAAAACATACCGTATTAGTTAAGTGAATGTGCACACTGTTGAACGCTTATCTTTGGATCTTTCGGAGTGCTGTGAACTTTGGTTTTATATGCTCAAAAAAAACTAAAAGACTCAAGTCGGGCGACCAAGAGGGCCACTCAGTTGCACCCCTTCGTTTACCCAGGGACCTGGAAACGTGCCATTCGAGTAATTGCGTACATTCAGCAAGTAATGGGGGGAGCTCCGTTTTGTGGAAAAATATTTCTTGTGCATCACATGCAGGGTCATTCTCTATGATATTTGTCATTCTATATGATATTTGTAATTGCGTACATTCAGCAAGTAATGGGGGAGAGCTCCATTTTGTGAAAAAATATTTCTTGTGCATCACATGCAGGATCATTCTCTATGACATTTGTTATAAATGAGTCGATGGCAATTTGTAGTGAATCCAGATACAGGACACACGATGAAAATTACCTGTTATTGAATAATACCAAGCTAGGTAGGGTCCCATCAGAAAAACAGGGAGTTCTGCCAATAATCTCAAGCCCTATGAATGTTGTCTTATTAACTCAGGTGGTCAGTCAGTATACTCAATAACGATCGGAAATTCTGAATCGATTGAAACGTCGCGTCGTGCTGATACTAACAACTCAGACAATGGAAGTCTGCGATAACAGTAGCAAATTTACATCACTCTAAAAATTAAAAAAAAATATGCGAAGGATCTGCACAGCATTAAAAAACAAAGAAACCTCTCGAATAAATTTATTGGAATAAAACGGTCAGTATTTAGGTGAAATAAAATCGGTTCTTGCATTTTTCGTCAAAGGTAGTGTTGAAATTTTGAAATTCGATATTTTCTGAACGAGAAATATCTTATTTGAAGAGTTATCATTTCATTTACTTCTTTCTGAATGATTCGAGTGCTAACGCCTAACGCTCCACTTAGGGGAAGGTTTGGTTATGCTTTTGTTGCTGTTGTTGTAAAACTCACACCTAAAACTCCAGAAAATTGCATGTATTCATGCAGGTTTTTCGAGTTGCATGATTTTTTTTGGTGCGATAAGTTGCTACGTCTGTTTTCGGGTATGTTGGGCCACAAAAAATATTTAATATCATTCAGTGTCTCAGAACTTCGTATTTTCTTATAAAAATATTGGCGTGGAATCATGAAATTTTTTTTGCAGTCATTATTATATCCATCCGTACAGTGGCAACTGTAGTAACCTTTTTTAATTAAAAAAGACTACCAATTCTAGCCCTATACAGTGTCATCCCCAAAGTATGCACCATATGGGAAACTCATTTATTAAGGGTCTTTCGACAAAAAGTTATTCCTGATAAAAGTTTGTGCATCCCCTGAAACCGAATATGCACCAACAAAATACGGTAAAACAGACGTTATATACGAGGAGCCTTCAAATATTTGATTTTGAGACAATAGTAAAGTACTCTTATTCTGAAAAATCTCGGGAAATGTTATTTGGAAAAGTTGTTCAGCATCAAAAAATACATCCAGGTTTGAAGGCATGGCCATCTGAGTGAAGTTTAATTTTCTACCCACTTTTCTCAAATGGGGACTACGAAAACAAAAATTTGTTAAAACGATAAATAGACAGCATCCTGTATACCACGGTTTATTTTAGAAGGCTGTAATATTACAAATCACACAAGTAAGGTGTTAACCACGGTCAATTTTTTTGACGAGTTAAATAATTTTCTAAGTTTTTGGTGCAAGGTTATTTTTATTTTTTGTTGACACCGAATGTTACTGAAAATTATACAGTATTCTAACAATAACTTAATATTCGATAATATCAAGTCACAAAACGTCAAAATAAAATAGGTATTTTGGAAAAAACTCATTGATTTTCTGGAGATTTTCTTGTCCAAAATAGTTATGAAGAAAATGGGTAAAAAAGTAAAACTTCACTTAGATGGCCATGCCTTCGAATCTGGATGTATTTTTTGATGCTGAACAACTTTTCCAAACAACATTTTCCGAGATTTTTCAAAATACTCTTGTCTCAAAATCAAATATTTGAAGGCTCCTCGTATATTACGTGTGTTTTACTGTATTTTGTTGGTGCATGTTTAGTTTTAGGGGATACACAAACTCTTATCAGGAATAACTTTTTGTCGAAAAACCCTCAATAAATAAGTTTCCCATATGGTGCATACTTTGGGGATGACACTGTATATGTTTGGCCCCCCTCTCAACATACATTTTGGCTGCTCATTACAAACACAAGTGAACACTTTGCCGTGTACCCTTTTATAACAGAGTATCTCCACAAATAAATTTTTCTTAATATATTTATTTATTTTTTATGAGTTGGAATGTGATTCTTAGGGCCATTTTCCAGATATGTGGTCATGTCATGATTTAGTAATGTTTGAAGAAAAATATATAATTTCTTGTAGGGACTGGTATTGAGTAAGCTTAATACAAAGCTAAATAACGAACAACATGACCACAGGTAGTGTGGCAATTAATACTGATGTTTATAAGCTGTGGAAAAAGTCAGTTTTACATAAATTGTATATATTTAACAAATCACATATGAGTGTATAGATAAAAATAACAAGTAAATAGTGAAATTAAAAAAGTATCAAAGCAAAATATCAGAGCTCAGAAAGTCAACCCACGAGTAGCATCTTAAAGTTACCTATTGCCGTTATGGTTTAATCTGGCATCATCGCCGGGCGCTTACGAATCGGAAGGACGAAAGTAAAATATATAAAGCGGACGCCAGCTAGCGGAAATTCTTGAATATATTGGACGCTGAGAGGGGGCTCCATGAAAGGACGCTAAGGAATGGACAAATGAAAATTCCAATTATTTATAGTCGAAAAACAAAGTCCAAACAGTTTCCATGACACGTCGTGTATGAATCTTGAAAATATTCATCTGTACAACTACAGGTTTCTTGAGAACTACATGACGGACGCTCAGAGATTGAGTTGTGAAAAGACGCCAGGAAGATAGCTGGATGTATATATATATATATATATATATATATATATATATATATATATATATATATATATATATATATATATATATATATATATATATATATATATATATATATATATATATATATATATATATATATATATATATATATATATATATATATATATATATATATATATATATATATAATTTTACTTGCGTTGATAAATTACCGAACTCACAATTACCGAATAATGTAAAAAATATAGTAACTGGTTCACTTCAGACGAAAATGGTTTAATAGATAAAAAATAAAACCAGAGTGAATCAGAAAATTTGGCCCAAATTGTGTCTTGGGTTACTATAACAGCAGTATAGATTCCAATACTGTCCTAACTTAAGAATGGGAACAGTGAAGTATTTTTCACAGTAAATGGTATTGGCTTATTAACTGCAATAAACTACCCGATTTAATCCCATTTTGTAGAAAATCATCTGGTAAAAGATGCAAATGTGCTACAGGGTCGAACTTTGAATTTTGCATAATGTAGGAGATATACAAGTAATTTATTTAAATGTTACAATTCTATTCTATATTCAGTTCAGTGTCGCTATCGCTATCCTCATCTGAATTAATTATAATTGGCGCAATTGATTTTACAGAAAGGTACGAGTTTTCAACATTTGTAACATGACTAACAGAACTTTTCCAACTCTCGGTAGGAATGTCATTCATACAGTTCCTAATTAATTCTACCATGTTACCACTTAAAGTCGGAGAAGTATTTTTCCGCGCACGCTCGATTCAAGTTGGTGCCACATAAGCTCTATGGGATTGAACACGCAGTAGTAGGGAGGTAGTCGTAACACTGTATGTCCCAATTCTTCTGCAATTGTATCACAAATACGTTTTTTTTTTTAAGAAAATGACTGCAGCACTTGTAAAAGTTCTTTTTTTGTATAATTTTCCTCAAAATATATGTCATTTGCAGCCATGAAGTTTTGAATCTCCAATTTCGTATTCTTTGAGCCAGGAATTTTTTGCAATTGTCGACTATGATAGCTTGCGTTGTCCATTACTACAACGCTGTTTGGCGGAATGTTGGGTAACAGACAATTTTTAAACCAATCTTCAAGAAGCTCTGCTGTCGTATCTTCGTGATAATCAACACAAGAGTCCTTACTATTTTTTGCAGAGAGCCACATAGCGTTTGGGGTCCAACCATTTTCTGATCCTGCGTGTAATATTGTGATTCTCTTCCCTTTATTTGATGGTGCTTTTGTTTTACACTTATCAGAGGAATCAGACCATCCTTTGGAAGGGCTGTCATGCTTGTCAAACCACGTCTCGTCGAGGTAGAGTATTGGCCGATTTTCAGACCGGTATTTTCTTATTGACGTTATATATTCAGAACGCCAGTTTATTAAACGTGTGGATTCCATTATTACTTGTCTCTTGTCAATTTTGCGATATTTAAAGCCCATTGCAGACAGAGCTCGCCAAAGAGTAGTGAGGCCACAGTTGATGTGAGTTTCGTCATTGATGAGCCGCTGTTTCAGACTTTTGATTGTAGGGACACGCTGCTCATCGTACATAGTGTAGATTTTTCGCCTTATCAAATCTTTTTCCGAGTCGTCTAGACTTTTTGTGACACCGGAATCTTTACGCTTTTTTCTTGATTCCATGGAATTTTCAACAATTCGTCTAACTGAAGTAAGAGGCACCTTCGTCAAATAACTGGTTACTTTTGCTGCAGCACCCGCGTTATATCCTTGCTGAAGTAAGGAACTATACACATTTTTTATAATGATTTTCGCGTCACAAGATAAGTGATTCTTCTTTAACGAACCACTGGAAGAAGCACTACTACTTTTTATCCACGGACGCCACATACTGCCTATTCTGTACGTTGGGGTATAAAATCTTTGCTATTAATGTATGTAATAACAAATGAATGTTATAAAATTATTGCACGCCGTAACACAAGTGAACACTTCCAATGAAATACAAAGACTAAAATGAACAAGAAGTGTAAGCTGTAATCCTCTACAATCCCTCTCTGAGAAACGAAATTACCTGAATCCGGTCCTTTTGAATTTATGATGTGCACCTCGGATTTTAAAACTTAAGGGTCTAATTGGTTTTATTATAATCCTTCAGTTAATACCATTTATAGTGAAAACTACTATACCGAAATCCCAACTAATCAAGACTCCTAACCCCTACCAGGCCCACCGGGAGCAACCATCAATCGCCGGCGTGCATTCCTCACGCACTCAAAATTATCAGAATCATCTTCTGCCAATTACGTAAGAGCCGCTTACAGCGTCTGAAATCACGTCGCCCGCGAGGGTCCGCAATCTTAAACAAAAGCGTTTTTCGGCCAGAAATTTTGTTATGATTAACGATAGACGTTAATTATGGTTGACCCTTGTCCGCTCGCTCGGCCGATGGGGAAAATGAGGGGAAGTGTTCCGATGATTCAATATCCGAGGTGAATACCGACTGTAATGAAATTTCATATCGTGAAGCTGAATGGGCTGGAAGCTGTAGTATATAACATACGGGGGCGGAAAGTGTATCATTTATCTCGAGAGAAAAATATTGTTTACCGAGGACGTAGGCCGAGGTGAACAATTTCTCGAGGGAGAAATGTAACTTTTTCCGAGAATTGTATTCCTAATCATTCGAAAAAGTGTTATTGAATTGACCAGACACGAATATTTGCAGAGTTGATTACAAAATAATATGTTCTAAGTAGGCAGCGCGAAGAACCGGGAGAACTTTCATGAAAGGAACTTCGAGGAAAGAGGCAGAAGACCTGGTAGATTGTGAGTGGAATCAGATAAGGTCAGTAACAGGGCTACTGGCCGGACATTCTTCATTCATAGGACATCAGAACAAGATACTGTACAACAGCGACCTTAGCTGCAGACAATATAACAAAGGGACAGAGACAGCTCGACACGTACTTAGCGAATGGATCATGAAATACAACCATGTAAATAGACAACCAATTCGAATCATGGCTGTGTCTAGAACCAGGCTGACGTGTAACTTCCGAAATCCCTCCACATGAAATGCGTCATATGAAGAAACTGACGTTCAAGTTTCGCGTGGATCTTTCTCTCTTCATAGATCCACGGTAATTTCGCGTGGAGCATTACCTTTGTGATAAAACCACGCTGAAGTCTTCTGAAGGTATCCTTGTGATCAATCCACGGTTGTTTCGCGCAGAGGAAGAATTCCATGATCAATTCACCCTAACATCATATACCTAGTTTTTGTTATGAAGATGCAATATTGATTATGACGGTGTGAAAAAAACAAGTTATTTCTTGAAGTATATATAAGTATATAATGTATCTTTGTATATTTATAAACGCTCCAAATGGGACATGAAATAATTATTCTTTATTATTTTGTTCTTACGGTAAGCTTCTGAAAAAATCAAATATATATTTCATCGGTCACCAAGATGCTCCTATCATTTACATGTTCATGTGTATGTCATAGTCGAGGTTGAAGACCCACGTTTGCTCAATTTAGTAAATTTACCAAATGTGGCAATAAGGGCTCAGCCCATGCTTAGACTCACGAAGATATTTAGATTTCTCTTTTTTCTATATTGATGGCTCAGTATGAACACCAAGTATTTTCTTTCTGTGTCAACAATGACCTTGAGACAATGTTAGATAAACCGCCAAACAGCTGTCGAAAAATTTGAATATTTCTAGGCAAAATAGTGCGGAAAATCAGTTTTTGTGTCTCTCGTAAATTTTATATTTCGTGCCTTACGAGGTTTTCATACTAAGCCATAGATATACCTTTTGTTCACACCTCGATATTGAATGCTTCATAACTCATCATTCATTTCTATGTTTAATAATTTTCTGTTTCCTGTACATAAAATCTTTCATTTTTAAACGATATTTTCTTCTTTATATTCAATATGACGAAGTTAATGCAAGGTATACGATATAAGCGTGAATTGATCCTCGAAACTTCCGTGGATTGATTTCTGCTTCATATCAATGGTTTGCTCGAGAATTCATCTTGTTCAGTACATAGGTTTGCGAACGACACTACTCTTCATACTAGTTTCTTTTCCAGAGTCCTCGAGAAACAAAAATTCGAAGAAACATTGAAGTCAATAAAATGAACGATGACTTGATACAAATAATAGAATGGGGTAACACGAACTTAGCGGAATTTAATGCTAGGAAAACCCAGGCAAGTCAAGTATTTCGGTGCTAGGAAGTAGGACCAGTGATAATCTCTCATGGGAAAAACATCTGAGATCGATCGCTAAAGGTGCTCCCCAGAAACTTGAATTTCTATTTCGTGCGAAGAAATACTTCACTTCTCGTCAGCTTCTAATGATCTACAAGGCTCAGATTCGACCTGTCTTGTAATGAAGTTTTCATGTGTGGAGTTGGGCACCAAAACATTCATTGAGGCTTCTCGATTCTATTCAGAGAAAGGCAATCCGTCTTGTTGGTGATTCTTCGTTCACAGACTCGCTCACTTCATTGAAACATCGAAGGGGGGTCGGAAACTTGTCTCTCTTCTATAGATATTTTTACGGTCGGTGCTCCTCTGAATTGTTATCAATCGTGCCACCCTTGGCAATATCTACACGGATGACTCGACGAGTCCAGAATTACCACCCCTTTGTTGTGAATTTGAAGACCTGTCGAACCTCACTTGCTCAGGGATCTTTTTCCAATAGAACAGCTGAGCTTTGGAACTCCTTGCCGAAAGAGGTTTTTCCTGAGGCTTACAAACTTCAAAAATTCAAATTGAATGTTAATTCGCATCTCCTGTCCTTTGATTCATACGCTGTTCTTTGAATATCACAGAGCTTCCCTTTCGTGTGAATCTGCATATGAAAAAAAACCTATACTTCAAACGACATCAGGTACAAAGTTAATAATTCCCCACGCAAAATCGGTGTGGATTGATGATAAGGGAAAGGTTCACGCGAAATTAGCGTGAACTAATCAAGAACGAAATATTGACGTGAAACGTGAACATTACTTTCTTCATATGACGCATTTCACGTGGAGGAATTGCAGAAGCATAATCCACGTAAGCGTTGTTCTAGACACAGCCAATATTTATTCGCCTAGGTCGAACTCGAGCAATTGTTAGCATATGGCTTGGTTTCAATGAAAACGTTTGACAAGCCAATCACATTGCATAAATCTCAGCTATGTTTCGAGAATATTTTTACGAATGAGCGATGAGAGGATTAGAAACTGAAAAGTAAGTGAAATTTCTGTCAAAAAAATCAAATAAGTTCACTGCCGGCCAGGAAGTACCATGTAAGGTTAGGCTACTTGCACACACACCGATTTTGGACGGCCGGTATAAAATCGGCCGATATTTTATCGGCAGCGGGGGCTTGCAGACTCACCGGATTTTTACCGGTCAAACAATCAGTTGCTTTGTTGTCGTGACAGGAGGTTATTGGAAAATAATGTATAATGGCCGGTAAACAATCGGTGGGTGTGCAAGCGTGTATTTAGTTACGTACGCCACTACTTCCTGGTAATACCGGCCATGCAGTGGCAGTGGACGGCTGCTAACCGATATTTTACCGGCACCGATCAGCGGTCGGCGTGTGTGCCAGGTCCCGTTCCCACATGTGGTTCACTATTGGAATTTGGACGACCGGTATAAAATCGGCCGTCCAAGATCGGTGTGTGTCAAGTACCACCGATCTTGGACGGCCGATTTTATACCGGTCGTCCAAATTCCAATAGTGAACCACATGTGGGAACGGGACCTGGCACACACGCCGACCGCTGATCGGTGCCGGTAAAATATTGGTTAGCAGCCGTCCACTGCCACTGCATAGCCGGTATTACCAGGAAGTAGTGGCGTACGAAACTAAATACACAATACACGCTTGCACACCCACCGATTGTTTACCGACCATTCCAATCGACTGCTTGGTGAATTGTAGATACTAAGTACTACGTTGGTAGTGCGTGCTAATTACGACAACAAAGCAACTGATTATTTAACCGGTAAGAATCCGGTGAGTCTGCAAGCACCCGTTACCAATAAAATATCGGCCGATTTTATACCGGCCGTCCAAAATCGGTGTGTGTGCAAGTAGCCAAATGGACTGAGTTAAATCAGGAATATGTTATCAAATTAGTCTAGAGCTCAGTTGGATTTTCATGAACAATGCAAATAAACAATGATAATCCATTGTCAAGTGTTACCTTAAGACGAACAACAGGCCTTGAATTGGTCAGAAACTTGTAGTTCCTCCACCTGCTCACCTAAAAACTTACTACCTACTCATTTGACGCTTTGGAAAAACAAAAATATGTAACTCGATGAAAAACAATGAAATTAAAAAGTTCTGTCGAGTCCAATTAATACATTGATCAAATTACCATCGTATATCAATTTAATTGACTTGACAGAGTATTTGAATTTCATAGAAATGTAGCCAGTATACTCTTTTTGGTAAAATGTCGTTAGTACAAAAACGTCGAATGTTGGAGTTCTTTGAGTTGATGAATGTAGAATTGAAAGAAGCATTAAAATTTGAATTGGGATTCGAACAAAAATTAGCTGAGATTGGCCCTGAGCAAACGAAACGTCGTATGGTAAATATAAACAGTGCATGTTGTAGCCTTCATGAATTTCGATCAAACAATATTTTACACTTTTTTATTATTTAGTGTAATGAAAATCAAAATCAACGATTTCAATTTTCTCAGAATAATACACAAAGGCCTGTACTTCTCGACATAAATTATATAAAATACGTTTGTCCAATTCAACAACATTCCATTTCCTACCGTAAGCGATATAGCAATAGTGTGCGATTGAATTTGCGCCACCCGGTATAGTTGTAGACATTACCTTTTACATTTTTCGAAAACTACTCGAATTATGCCAACTATGCCAATAATGCAATTATTTTCTTCAAAAAAAAAACTTTGAAGAAAAATGTATAGTTTTTACACCAACGCGTTTTTATCTGTTATTTTAACGACTTGTGCGTATGCTCATTTAAATATCCAAATGGTTAGTTACCAGGAGTATAGTTTGCCGAAGCCACTATAGTATAGAAATAATTGTTGAAGTCTCAAATTGGAATACCGATTTTGCATAATCGAACCACTTAAGTGATGAAAATTTATAGCTTAATTAAATTTCAGAATTTGATTAGCACAAATGATAGGTGGGAAAAATTTATCAAGCGATTTCATCTCTTTGCTAGTAAATTAATCGATAATCGATTAATTTGAAGCGCAATGTACGAGACAGCTGGTTTTGCCCAAAGGGAGCTAGTGAATGTGAAGTCGAGTGCCAACAGCAGGTTTTGCGATGAAGGAACTCATTTGTTTCTACAGTGGAGTAATCAAAGCTTATTTATAAATAGTTGCACATTTGCCCCTGATCCAAAATATACGGGCATCATTTTGAATCCATATCCATACAAACGACCTATTTATAAAATATCATGTTGCATATTGATATATCTGATTCACTTCATTCAGCCCTCTATGGGGGTTTCGTCTTCGGGGTATAGGAATTTTTCACAAAGTTCAAATTGTTCAAACAGATTGAATCGCATACTTTATGCGATGTTTTTCGATTTTTCAGCAATCTTAACAATTGGTTTACACCCAATCAACGACACGTAAAACCCATTGATCGTGGTAGTGGGTGGCATATTTCTATGATACAAATCGAAAAAAACCGGCCGATTGCTGATAAAACCGAATTGAAACGCAAAATCGGTTGCACTGTTTGGAAAAGGCAACACTGCGTTTTCATATAATCCTACCCCTCCCCTGTTTGGGGAAACAATCACAATACGGGAGGCTCATCATCATTACAGAAACCTACAATTTTTTTTTCGGTTATTTTCTTTATAGCGTTGACCGGTCCTGGACATGGCAGCATTTTGTGTTCTATGAATGAAATGACGAATTATATGTATAACTTTGGAAGCCCAATCATAGGTTTAGCGTCGTGACCTCTTAGACTATTATGAGAGGAAGGATTGAAATAGAAATCAAGTGAGAGAATCAAATCAAAATCAAATTTTTGGTAATGAAAATAGGGATTGATTGATCAAAGAAAAATACTGTTTTTACAACAATCGAGATATGGAATATGAAATATGAGTAAAAAAAAATTCAAATAACGAAATAAATGAAATAATTATGTGACAAGAAAATTGATGTATCGAATATGAAATACTAGTCGAAAATTGTAAATGAAGAAATTGAATGGAATATTATGAAAAAATGATGAAACCAAGTTTCAAGTCGTGTGTACTCACGACGTTTCGATTGCTGGCATCCGCAATCATCTTCGGGTGATGACTGTCATTCATTTATTTCGTTATTTAAGATCTTTTCGACTCATATTTCATATTCGATATCTCGATTTTTGTAAAAACAGTATTATCTTCGATCAATCAATCCCTAATTTCATTATTGACCAAGAATTTGATTTTGATTTGATTCTCTCACTTGATTTGTATTTTAATCCTTCCGTTCTTAGCAACAGGTTAATAATATAGACAATGGAAGTCCGAACCATTACCATTCAGCAAAGAACATTGTCAACCACTTTCAAGCAAAATCCTTCAGGTGAGCTAAATTGATACTAGTATCCCTAAAGCCTTCTGCACGCGCGTCGAGTGCAAAAATATCAGTTTGGTGTTACGGTAATTGATCTCTAGAAAAAGTTTCAGCAAAAATAATAGTCTCTATTAGTTCTACAAAAAAGTCAGTGCTTTAGCTAGCTTTTATATTTGAATTATTACAAAGGTTTTCGAGAAGATTAAACCGCTGATCGTAGATACACTTTGATTTGAAAATGTTGCATAAATATTCTTCAACAGACCTAATGGAAGACGTGTTCCGTATTTTATTGGAATTCATCGCCTAACGGGGTGAAGAAGGGGTTTATAACATTTCAGAGTGCGCCCAGAGAGCAGAGCTGTGATAAACCTGAAGAAACTAGTACTATAAATATAATATAGGAACTACACAGTATAAATTCATCACAAAAATAATTAACACCCAACGAAGTAGATAGTCGTTGATATTTTGAAAATTAAAGGAATTATAGTTAACGGTCATCATGCAACCCTGCACATGTATCAGCGGGGGACAATTAAGGAGAAAACCCTAATAGCCGAAGAAAATGAGAAAAATCATTAGCAACTCACTCAGAAATACTGTATCACTCCCCTCAATGATGTTATAGGAGGCTTCTGGCGGAATTGGTTCGTCCAAGTTGTGTCCTAATCACTTTTCGATTTAACAACGCTCGGAAGATGCATTGTTGCATCCGCATTATTCGATTGTTTGTCTACTTGACTTAGTTGAAATAGATATTCATGAAAGATCCGTTTTTAGTGCACAATTTTTCGGAAAAATTCAATTGAAAAGTATGCACCTAGCTTTTCTCTTTTGCTTGTAGTTTGAAATTATAATTCTCGGACATGAACAGCTTCATTGTGAAGGGGACACATATTCTTTAATATATCCATTCAACTCCCTAGCGAGGTACCTCCTCCCAACCCTAAAATTTCAAACGGAAAGTAGAATCGATTGAAGAGATACAAAATTACTTTCCTAATGATAGCTTATCAATTGAAATTAACTTGAAGAATTGAAAACATCGTTAAGAACATATTGGTATTTGGTTATTATGGTAAGTTTTGTGTTTCAGGAGTTAAGATATTACAAATAGGAGTAGTTATCAATGATTGTTATTTTTTACGTTGTAAAAAAAATGAGAACAAGTTGTGAAATTGGTTGATTGAAACAGTACTTCAACAAGAGTTGAAAATGTGATCCATTTGCTTCCATACAGTATTATAGATTTTGTTGAAATTTATTTCAAATATACTGTTCTGATGGAGTTCTGCGGTTGGTGTTTCACATTACAGGCGAATCAGGTATCGACAAACTTCTTAACAAAAAACTAAGCTATGGACAAGACTGAAATAAACGAATCCCTTAACTATTTTCATACACACATCGGCAGTTTTTTTTGGGGAAAAAGGAGACGATAAATGTGATGAAAAATATGTATAACTCAAAAAAGAATGAATCCATGAATCTATACTGAATCCACAATTTCTGTGATAGACTCTACGATTAACGGGAGTTGATCATAGAGTTATACTTTGTTCAACCATCCTTTGCCGTTACGTCATAATGAGTGACGTATTCTGCTGTTTTACGTTTGTCTCATATTAGTTGAATGTTATTTTACACTCAACCTCAAAATTATTATTAGTATGTACCTACCTGCAGGTAGGTATGATATAAATCGATGATCCTCGAGCAGAAACATCTCTGGCATGACATTTTGCATAACATAGGTAGATTCATACGTTGTAGACTGCATTCAACGGTAAAAGCGGCACTCCCAGCATCTCTTCCTCTTGAAAAGTAGTCAATCAACTTCAAAATTGAGCTTTGCTCTTTCTCATTATACCGGATAGACATTTTGACAATGAAAAATTAACTGAAAAAGCGAAAATTACCAAAAATACTGAACAAATCAAACTATGACAACTGAACTGTCAGAAATGACAAATAAAATTAACAATTAATTAAGACATATGTTAGTGACGTCATAATTCCGTCTCATCCATTTCATGAATGAGGGATAAAGTTGGACAACGTATGACGTAACGGCAAAGGATGGTTGAACAAAGTATAGTAGTTAACGTTTTGATTTTTTATTCCAATAAGGCATAATTTTTTCCTACATAACTGAAAAGCAAGTTTGCCAATAGTGTTTTTGCAATAAAATATATGTGAGGTAAGTGTTGAAGTGATGAATCGTCCTGTATTGAATATATGATCTGGATATTATACTAGGTATGGGTTTTCAAAATTATTTCAAACGATTTTTTCAAATACATCTCTTGGATACAAAATGGCTAATATGCTTTTTTGAAAATCGTTTTGATTATTTATCCCTATTTAGGCAAGCTATTATTTAGTATAAACTAGTTGGGCGTTAATCATTTTTGTTAGGCAATTATAATGTGTAGTCCTTAGTACTGTGTTTCATCAGATCCATCACAGCTCTACATAATATAACAGAAAAGCATAAGCATTACAAAACACATACTGGAAATTGAAATCGATATGTCGCAAAGATTTTTTGAATATTCTGAATGTACGACCAAAAAACCTCTATACCAAAATCATTTATAACTTATAATGCCCTTTCAGTTGGAGCACGCCGGCCATAATTTGTGGCATGAAATGATATTTCAAATGATTCAGGAAATCTTAGCAATATATTCGGGACGTTGGAAAGAATAATTCCTAGTAGTTCTGGACAGTTCTCACTTCTATTCAACAATCTCAAATCTAGCTGGAGTCGTCTATTACGTTATGACTTTCTTTAAATTCAGTTCGTTCATGACATGCGAGTATTATTATTGGTGGTTCTCGATGTGATTATTCAATTTGCATGCACACACCTCAATAATTCATTTTGAATTCTTACAAATGTTGTGTTATGAGGCTGGTATTTATTTTGCATATAGAGTCCTGAGTATAAATCACTCAGTATGGTGTGAAAATGGCCAAATGACTCTGTGGAATACCAATAGGAATAGGACATATTCTGTGCATTGCAATTGAGAGAAATCGTAACGAACCTCAATATTGGGGATAGATCGCTGAGGTTACCATTTCATCGAAATAACTGGGATTATTTGAGATTTCTGATAAATTTGATAAATGTTATTTTGCTGGTCCATCTCTTGGTGGAACGGGGGTTTCAATGAGGAATGTGGAAACAGCCTTCAGCACTGATGAGTCGTGTTCCAAAGGGCAAGACTGATTTGATTGAAATTATTTACGATTGTTTTATCCACCTGTAGCTCGTATATAATTTGTTTCGATATATATTCAAACCTCAATCTGAATGTTTCAATCTAGTATTTACCTATTTACCACTAAGTATTTACCTCCAGACATATCTTGAAAAGTGGTGAAACAACTACTTCGAACTTTTGAAAATCACTTTTGGACCCCATTGAAATCTTGAAAAATCACAAAGATATGTCCTTTCACCTGCAGTGAACTCGTGTATCAATAACGCTAGGAATGGAAGGTAAACCAAATTGCGATCTTGGTATTTTGATAATAACTAGATGATAAGCAGGTTAACTTAGACTTTGAGTAGAAGGCACAGAGGCTGTTAATCAGAGTTGAGAAATCAGTAGTAACAACTCTCTATTGGATGCTGTATGATAAAAGTTGTAGCTGGCAATACAGCTGCACAATTGATCTGAAAAAAAAACAGCAGAAGCACTGATTGAACCACAATTTTTTTCTAAATGGCACGAAAATACCAATTATCAAAAATCAATGCGTAAAAGAGTCTAAAGGTTGCGAGGATTTTGAATGCGTTACTGCAGGCTGAATGAATATATTTGGAAAATATACAAGGATATATCTTTCAGTTCTATGAGAACACCTCACAAGCCAGTTGAAGGAACGTTTAAGCGCTCTAATATACACACATAAAAATGTCTAGGAAACAATCTAGCCTGCAACTGCAGAAAACGGTCCTAAACGGACTCTGTGGTTCTTGTGCGGCCTCTGTATATCGCTCTTTCGAATCTTCAGTCTTCCGGTATCTTCGCCACAATTATTGTTTTTTATGTCGAATATTGAGATAATGGTTGTGAAGGTTTTATGTAGAATTGTTCAGGAATATACCAAGTGTTCCTGAAGAGTTACCTCAATTACAATTGTTGTTCCCTAGACTCTTTTTATGAGTGTACATATATCTGGGAAGGTTACACTGGCACACATCAGTATGAACAACTGCAATTAAGTGTTTCTGATGTTGATCTGTTTCAGTTTACCCACTGCAATTTTTTTCTTGGCTATGCTCCAGTCACGAAATCACTCCAGGAAACTAGCTACTGTAATGTCCAAGTCATTGTTGACCCGACGGAGAAAATCTGTATTATTACTTGTTTCGACATCACTAATAACTACTCACATGCAAAGGTATGACATTAGTGAATCATCAACATTCTAACTGACGGGTTTATTTTAATATTGAAAGAGACTACTCCACATTCTCAACGACAAAAAACATGCTTCTGTAACAATTTACAATTTCTCGTCGAAAGAGCGGCTATAATTTTAAAGTCATCAAGAGATCATTTTCACACCGCCATGTCGGGTCATTGTAATTCGACATTTCCGTTTTTTATTTAATCGCTTTTCATGGCTGTTGTAACACCAACAAGTGGAAACGCATAAACGTAACAGAATTATAATTAAATGACGTTACAAATATAAAGCGTGTTTCATGGCTTATTACCCAATTCAGCAGCTTTCGTGGATTACTGCAATGATTAGAATGATTAGAATGAAATTATTTTTCATAATGAATTCTCGACTTACTGAATTTCAAAATTTTTACGTTCCGTGGGTTTTGGGTCGAAAAACAATGGCCTCTCGAATAACATCAGAATTATGAATAATCAGACATGTACCAATGGTATAGACGGCGGGCATGTGACGTCACAAGACAACTGTCAATCAGCCTGCTGGACAAACAAACCGTACTTCCATAAGCAACAATGGTAATTTAATGAGATTATTATCGTAATTATGAAGAAATTACGGGTTTACCCTAATTTTGGGTATACCCTTAGTGCACATCTGACATATATAAATGTCTATATATTGCAATCTATATTCATTATTCTTCCTGCTTGCAAGGAAATTGTATATGAAATGACTGATAAAAGTGATTATTTTCACACTTGTCTATGGATATCCAGAAGAGATATTTAGAGAAACTGAAGGGAAGTGATGGATGTGATCCTTATTTATTGAAATTTGGGGATCGTAGTAATGCTGTGCAAAAACTTTCCTAAAGTTTCATGACATGTTGTATGACATTATAAACTATTTTGTATATGAGAGTGCATGCACAGAAGACTTCAAAGGATATAAAAGTTTGGATTCATACAATATGTTTATATCTAAATGGATCAGAAGGATTGGAGTGAAGCTTGGGAAAAGAATACTGAAAATGTACTTTAATAAATAATAATTTTGAAAGAACAGATTTAGGGTATGTTATATAAGGCTCTATAAAATTATAAACCACAACCATCTTTTCATATGGCAATCCTGTATAAAAAAGGCATTCAGATGAGTTATGCTTTAAACTTTCCAATGTGAATGATTAAGTCTGCAAAGTTTCCCGGAGATGATGGATTTCACGATAACAATTCTGCAACTCGAAATCAATATCGGGACATCAGTGTTCACCAGAGTTTCGTGCATGTTCCACTTCTTCAACTGGTTGATTTATATCATTCAGAGTTTGATTTTGCTCATCAATAATAATCAAGTTTTGAACAGCTGGATCATTCACACAAAGAATCATCATCAATTTTATCTATATCAACTGGAATATTTGCGATCTCATTTTAATCACGCTGCTCCCTACGATACAATCTCTGATTACTTTGAACTGCTTTGATATTTGTTTTGTAGCCAAGTAATTGATTCGGTACCCAGTCCATATTGTCAACATCTTTGAGTGCACTTGGCTTGCCTGAAATGAAAAAAATAAATAAAATTATGTTGCCTATGTTTCCTAGATTCTTTGAAAATATCTCCTACAAAATGTTTTGAACACACCGTTGCCCATTTCAACTCATAAGAAGTTAAATCTGCTCTTCTAGTTGCCTGAATCCACAATTCACATATATTTTCAGCAAGAGGATTAATCTTTTTTTCTGTTGTCGAAAATAGAAGGGAATAGGTGGAATGAAACATTATGCCTGCCGCTAGTACTTCCACATTTCACAATAGCACAAAATTGAGCCTTTATTGAGAAAAAAGATTTTGAAATATGACATAAACACACACTTAGCATAGGTAAATTAGGTTTGTTTGTCCAGCAGGCTGGATTGACAACTGTCATTTACTGTCGTCTGTCAGATATGCCCGCGGTGTATTGAGAAGCTTTTGATGCCTGCATTTTGATTTTTCGATGCATGGATTTATCTATATATATATATATATATATATATATATATATATATATATATATATATATATGTATATATATATATATAGATATATATATATATATATATATCCGTATTATCCATATGCCCTTGGTCGACTTACAAATCTGGGGCCAGAGGCCCCGATCGTCTTTCTCAGGGCATTAACATCTACTTTATACCCTTGGTACATGAGTAACCATTTATATCATACCAGTTTATTACTTTAGGCACAGGGACAGAATTTGTCTGCGTTTTCATTCGAAATTTTACAGCAACGATAGTTATATAAGATAAACTTGTTAAAATCTTTCAATATTTACAGTGTTTACCTAAATAGCAATTCCTTCGAGCATATTCATCTTTGAAATATAATTATAGATATTTATCGTTTTTTTTACTGAATCGAATATAATATTTCCAAAATGTTTCATGACGATTTGTATCTATGAATGAATAAATGTATAATTAAATAAATATTTTGACGAATATTCGAAAGGTTTGTGGAACATGGACCTCAAATTATATCTGCATGAAGTATAATAGGTTTTGCAGTATATGTATTTGTTCCAACCCGAGCAATGATTGAAAGAGAATTATCGATTCATATAGAGAATACTAGACTATAAGTAACAGTTTTCAATAAATGATACTTGAAACTTGAAATATTACTACACAACCCTAACGTCTGGTAAGTTACGCTCTTATACATGTATAATAATAAACATTTTGTAGTATTCAAATGGTGCAAACTCTGAAAATGACTTTATTAAATGACATAAAAATAACATGTTTATTGCTGATAAAGTTGAAAGTCCTCTCTGCTTTCTCATAATGTTTTTCCGAAGGTCTTGAAAATGGTTAGCCTTCGAAATTAAAAACTTGTGCAATTTAGGAAACAACGTTAGCTCTATATCAAATACCAATTTATCCTTCAACCATAAAAATACTTGCAAAATGTTTTCCAGATTCAAGGGTATACAAAGTTGTCTCAAGTTTCAAGTAAATGAAATAAAAGAGGAACAAGTCGACGATTGTCGAAAGTGAAGGACTGGTTATTGGAGATTCGAGCTATTCGTTTTGAAAGTGCGAGAAGTGGTATTCAAAGAACATGCTCAATATAGGTACTGAACTCTCCACATACGTTATTTTTGCTGGGCCAGAGTAACCCTGGTAAGTTCAATGTTCGAATGAAATATCGAGTAAAGTCTGCCTCTTTATTGATCAATTCGACATGATGGTAAAAAATAGTTACAGAAAGCAGGTACAGTAGAGTGATAAAGATATTGAATTTGTTTTATTGAAAGAACATAATCAAATTTAGGAACTTGGCTATTTTGAGAAAAAAATGAAGATTGAAGAATTATTTTTTGACATTCTCAATCAAACTTCATTGTCTCCACAAAAATACCATTTCCTGATTATCATTATAACGATGGTCGGTTTGGTTATCAATAGTATATTATTCAACGGGCGTATAATAATGGCTATTATTCATGAGGTGAAGTTTACGGCGAGTGGCCTAAATCACCGAGAGAATAATAGCCATTATTCGCGAGTAGAATACTACACTTTGTCCACGACTCATGAATAATATTTTCTGAAATCATCACAATTTTTATCTCTATACTTGAGTAACCTGAAATTTGATTAATTAATCGACAACAAATTCAACTACCTATTTATTAATATTGATAGTAATATTTGTATTATTACGATGTTCAAAATTTAGTGATGGCACTAAGTCTGAACTTATATTTATATTTTTGTTATTCAAAAAAGAGCTTGTCGATATGGTTTCATTTTGCTTGTATGGATTCTGTATCGAGTTGGAGATTTTCTCGGCTGTTTCCATTTTATTTCCCATGGAATCATCAATGTAGCCTTCTGCTACCGTCGTGGATTTCCATCCACCATGCCTTTTCAAAGCTGTTATATCCCCACCCGCCAGTATAGTCGCAGATGATCTTCGGAAACTGTGACCAGAGTATTTTTCTGGATTGGGTAATTGCAAATATGTAGCTATTTGTTTTCCTATTTCCGTAAACTTGTTAATACCTACTCTTTGCGAAGTACATTTGCCATTTTGATAGATCAAAAAGAATACATCAGACTTAACATGAGGTGGATGAAGGCTGATATACTTTTTGCAAATTTGGTAAAATTCATCGGTGATTGTAAATTTGCGAGTAATTTTTGTTTTGGTATTTCAAACTTTCACTAAAAAAGCTGATCCAAGATCTTGTAACTCACTAAGTTTCAATTTATACATTTCGTTTGCCCGACAGGCACCCATTACTCCCATTATCATTGCCACCTTGAACAAATATTTATTGTCAAATTACAAACAGATTGTTCGAAAGAAGATTTAATTACAAAATATATGAAGAATTGTTTTTCTTACCTTTGTTGCAAGATATTTATCGTCAGATGACTTTGTTAGGAAATCTTTTATATTTTCTGGAGAAAACGTATTGGCTTTTTCAGGCGAGAATTTTTCAGATTTTCTCTTCAACAATGTTCGCAATTTGCTATAACTCTCAATGTTAATACCATGATTCAAGCTGATTGTGCTTCTCAGCATTGAGAAGGTTATCCATAATGTTGATGGCTTGTACTTTGTGGATAACTCTGTGAAATATACCAACAAGACGGATTCTGAGAAAGACTCGATTTTCTTGGCAATTCTCCATTGTACAAAAGATTCATACGCAGATACAGAATACATTTTTCTTGATCTTTCGGGTAATAAGTTTAACGATGCAATTTTTGCCGCTTCTTGTATTTCTGGAGGTGTACAAGACATTGCTTCATTTTCACTAACTGTATCCATGTTATAACTTTGATACTTATAAACTTTGCTGCTGAAACAAGTCAAACCAACAATTTGTTTGACGTTTCAAATTAAATTCGATCTGACTTGACGTTTCATAGCACGCTCTATTTTTATCGTGTTTGTCTGTACGTTATACACACAAAATCGAACTGCTAGTCGGAAAATTTCCTATCACAATTGTCAAATTGATGGTAGTGAATAATGATTTCATAAATCACTAGTGATTTATGGATATCGTAATTCTTGAAGAAACACATGCATTATGAATATTTTATACAATAGTCGTGGACAAAAGAATTAATATCACCAAAATGTCAATTGAAACTGAGGACAGACTTGTCACGAATTGAATATTTCGGATTTGTATGAAGATTTTAGTAGAAGTTCTTAGTAATTTACCCTCTTTTCCACTGGAGAGCTCAAAAGATAATTTTCTCAGAGCGATACGAGATATTGTACGGGTTGGGATGAAATATTATCCTGGTGAGTGAGATTTTTCCTACAAGAGTTTTGCTTTGTGTAGACATTCCTATGTTTGCTATTTTAATCAATTTCCATATGCTTGGTATACAAATTGAGCAAGAAAAAATGATTTCCATGTAAAGCAGTGCCCGTCGTCGCCCTACAGGCAGGGGAGTAGTTGTTTTTGATGTAACTTTTCCTTCTTTTTTGTGAATGAATCGAACCTCTTTAAGTGATATACACGTACCTAGCAACACAGTGTTCATAGATTTTTTGGAATTTACTTGTTTCATAGAAGTTATGATTTCTATTTTTTACTTCGAAGGAGAAACCAAAACATAATTTCCCAGACAAAAATATTCGAAATGAATCATATAAAAATATCACATTTCTGAATCTCAGAAAAATCACAACATGAAAAACCTTGGTCATACATATCTCTCGATAGTTTTGCTTCTGGTTATCATCCCACCACTACTTAACTGATCCCTACTAATTGACCGTTTTCATATATTTTTGTGTATGATTCACAGAAAGTTTCATACCTTGATGGGAATCAGTGATGGTGCCATGATTCAATGATTTATGATTCAAGAAATCCCAAAATGGCTTGAATTATTGTCAATCAAGTCATGGTTTTTATTATCAATTTCTCGATTCGAATTTGAGATCATACTATTACATCTTTTGATCTTATTTCATGAAATTTTATTCGGCTTATGAGATGTGCCTTCAAATCCTCTTCATCTTCGATAAATGACTAAAAAAATAGCCCAAAAATAATTCATCAAACTCAATTCTCTCCACAAGAACACCCAAGTCCCTTAAAAAAAATGCCCTATATTCAAGAGAAGAACTTTGCTGAGGGAAAATGTATTTTATTTGAACCATTCTCCTCCAGAAAAATCCTAAGTGAAGGATCCACACATTACGCAGCTAACAAAAACTGCCATTTCATAACCACCACCACTTCAGTACTATCAAATATTAAAAGTCCCCAAAAATCTCCGCGAGCGATTACAAAAACATCGGAATGACATTAGCTACGAATCCAGATCGGCTTCTTTCTTCTTTTCTAACCAAACGGTAGCAGGTTCAGCATCAAATTAATTCAGTATGTGCCCGCAGAAGAGTTCTTCAGGGCCCCCATTAACGTTTCCAAAGCCAACTATTTGAATTAGTCGGGTAAGCAGGCGGCGAAACAAAAGAAGTGCGGCCGTACAAAAGACCGTCGTTTTTGTCGGCGCGTTTCGGCGACAGTAGCTCAAATATGCACATAATACATGTCTTTTCTGGGCTCCGATGTATTTGACGACTACCAGATTGATTAGACCCGCTCGAATATTTCAAGAGGTTCATAAGATATCCGGATTTCTTTTCCGAGAGGCATAATATTCGGCGATTGATCTCGACTCACAATGGAACTGAATGGATGGCGATTAATGGCATTTTTTAGAGGCTTGTCTTCTCGAAACTCGTATACGAATGTGAAATGTAACCAATTTCGAGAAGTTATTGCTTCCAGCCCTTTTCTGTGCAATAATGCTAATTTCAAAACGAGAGCGAAATGTAAACTTTTTTTGAACAGCATCGAGACGTTTACAATTGAGTAGTAAGAGGAAACTGACATTCAGGGCCTCAATGTCCTCACAAACAAAGCTATTCACATCATCTCATCCGATGAAGAGAGATGAAATGAATGTATATTTTACCTCGCTCCTAATTTTGGTAATTTTTTATAGTACTGTGAGTATATATCGTTGTTTTCTGGAAGTTACACCGACACAGAGAACTATTTACAGGTAGACAGATTTTAATAAGTTTGAGAGGATATAAAACTGAAAAGAAACTGTCAGGGGGGCAGCTGATTATTATAATGTTCGAAGTCGAAAATGAGCAACAGAATTTCCAAAAAAATTAAAACTTTAGATGTTGCCAATCATTCGTGGATTGAGCAGAAACAGTCATTTATGACATTTTTCCAGAAGTCGAAGGTGGAGATTTGCTATTTGCTGAATATATTCGAATTTGTACTTGATTTGCAATAATTGCCGACATTCTTTTGAAAATACACCTTAATATTTAAATGACTTTTCATTCCCTCAATGGAAATACTCAGACATATTGTTTTCACTGAGAAACTTGAGAATGTGTTCCCTCTTCATTCTTTTTTAATTCTTTATTTAACGTCGGCCTATTTCTGCTACCAAGGCCAATCACCGACCGGTGAGCACACTTCCCTCAACCGGAAATTTTGTCGATCCCTCTGGTATTCCAACCAGAGGTGGGGTTCTTTTACGAGCCCAACATCCACGGACTTGGGACCGCTGGCTTTACGTCACCTCTGAAGGACGGCATATACCCAATATATCTTGTGTTCACTGATATGCCTGCGAGCTATGATATGCTATTATGCTGCAGCTTTATGGGCTTTCGATGCGGTCTTTACTTACATGAGGTCACCCATCCAAGTACAAACGGCGCTCGGCGCAGCTTAACTTCAGATATCGAATGACTGTCAGTCAACTTGAAAAGCTGGGCCGTGCCCCCTCTATCTTTTATAATATTTTTTTTACTTCTGACATGTGGAGAGTTCTGTTTGATATCAAATTCTTATTGGTTATCATTCTCTGCCCATACCTCACCTCTGCAAACTTATTTCGGTGATAAAATATGTGTAATATACATTTTTTTGAGTGTTCGATCAAAACCTGTTATGTGCTAAGGCAAGTAGTCGTGAGTTCGGACAGTCTCAAGACAAGGAACTGCTTCTATATTTTGTGTGAAAAGAGCAGTATTATCATTTCATATAAGGTGAATTATATAGTTTCAGGGAGATTTTTTATCAAAGGTAATACCACGAGTCCTTCAAATTTAATCGATGAATTTTCATTTTCCACAAAAACTTTTTTATTTGGCAAAAATATGAAAACAAACCGATTGATAAAATCAGGAGTCCGTAGGAGGAGTGATTTTATCTAATTCGGTTTGTTTGAATGCTTTTGCCCCAATATAAAAAATTTTGAGTGTTTCGAAAATGAAAATTTATCTTATTGAATTTGAAGAACGAGTTGTATTTGGAGAGATTTTTTTTGAACAAATACAAGGAAGAACAATTTAATTGATCAGTAATTCATTTACATAAGAAGGAAAGGAGAATAGGTGAAAATTTTACGAATTTGAAATGTGATCCAGAAGAGATATGATGCTTACGCAGAACAAATGATAATGCTTGCTGATGATACCAAGGGATGGCGTCACACCTTTTTTTTTTTAATTCTTTATTTAACGTCGGCCTATTTCCGCTACCAAGGCCAATCACCGACGTCGGTGAGCACACATCCCCCAACCGGAAATTTTGCCGAACCCTCTGGTATTCCAACCAGAGGTAGGGATCTTTAACAAGCCCAACATCCATGGACTCGGGACCGACGGCTTTTCGTCCCCTCCGAAGGACGGCATATCCTCAATATATCTTGTGCTCATTGATATATTGTCTGCGAGCTATGATATGCTATTCCGCTGCAGCTGTACGGGCTTTCGACACGGTATTTCCCTGTATGGTCACCCATCCAAGTACTAACCGCGCTCGGCGTTGCTTGGCTTCAGATATCGAATGACTGTCAGTCAACCTGAAGAGCTGGGCCATGCCCGGCGTCACACCTCTCATTGTACAAGGTTGATAATTGAAAATTTCTTATGAAATGAAAATCGCGCCAGAAGGAACATAAAATCATTCGTTATGTCGTTGTATCAAAATCTTCATACAACGGTTTCTTCCCATACCACAAAAAATGAATTTTATTTAATAAAAACTAATTGTTCGCCATCTTCATTTGAGTTCAGGAAACCTTAAATATTTGAATCGGTCGTTCGCTATATCTGTCATAAAGTTGGGGTTATGAGCTATTTACGTGTTTGAGTGTTCATTGAAATGTGTTATTTATGTTATTATTATGCTGAAAAAGTGAAAAGTGAATGACTATTAATAATAAGGTAACTCTTCATTCATGATAATTTATATAAATATGAGCCAGTTCAATAGAATCGACGCGGTAAACCTTATAGTTTTGACAGTTCAAAGGTAAACAACGTTTAATCAAGGACCAGGCAGTTTTATCAGTATAATACCCAATGATTGGCCAGAATAACCATAGAATAACCCGCTACTATTGGTTGAAATCCCAAAACGTCACATTTTGACAATTTAAAAAATAATCAGTGGTCAAAGCTCAAATATTTACAAGAAAGGTTCAGAAAGTATCCGAACTCACCCCGGTTGACGAATCCATACTATTCCAAACAAACCATCCAAAATATATTTTTCATAGTGAACAAGTTTTGGTAATAGCATGTAGTGAATAAGTAGGACTGATAGTCATTTTAGAGGTTTGTGTCAACTCTCCCTTCAAGATACCAACTATGCTAGCGGAATATGCATCATAGCAAATGTTTTCAGTTTGAGAAATCGATTTCTCTTTCACTTCCATATTAATGATTTCAATCATACTTAAGAGAGTCTGCAGTGAATTTCGTTTCTGATATAGGATTAGCAACTTTTCATTCTGCATTGTCAAATGAAAACTATGCCTGGTTCATAGACAATATTTTTATACTTTGTTCAACCATCCTTTGCCGTTACGTCACAATCGGTGACGTATTCTGCTGTTTTACGTTTGTCTTATATTAGTTGAATGTTATTTTACACTCAACCTCAAAATTATTATTAGTATGTACCTACCTGCAGAATACATCGCATACACTCGTGTTCTTATTGCATGTTGATGTATGATATAAATCGATGATCCTCGAGCCAAGGGCGTAGCCAGGATTTTGTTCAGAGGGGGGCAGGAAAGGAAAATCTAGTGTGGTGATTGTTAAAATAATTATTATTCGAAGTAATATTTAAACAATTCACCATTCAATAATATATTTTTCGATTATTTAATTTATTTTTCAACATCACCATGTATATTTAAAGTTAGCCAGTCCGAGATGGATTCTATGAAATACCGAATACCGACACATCTGTTCATATCTTCCCAGGAAAATAAAAATCCTCGACAATACGTTTACAATCCGCTCTAGCAATACTATTTCTAGAGAACATTGTTTAGAATCAATCTTTTGAGAAAAGCTATAAATTCGTCTTAGTAAATGAATAAAATATTTCAGAGTTCCTTTGAATATCTCGATTTCAGATGTCGAGTTTATGGATTGTAATTACGGACGGTACCTAGTTTATGATATTGTGGGGATTTCTAGGACCTTAAGATTCTGGGATTTTCCGAGCCCTAATTATGTACCCAGCTAAGGTACTCGGATTTTTCAGTTGGAGTTTTAATCTAGTGGAGACTACTTCAGTCAGTTCAGTTTCGATCTCAGTTTAGTTCAGATCTCCATTCGTTCAATTCATCTCGCGATTACCTCGGTACAACATAGAATCTGCCTCGGCTGGAATAATTCGTTGTTCAATAAACACGTTATTCCAATATTACTTCAATGTGTTCGGCTCTGCCACATGAATCATAATTACTCACGAGAAATACAAAATAGGTGATACGGTATTACCAGATATCACCAAAGTGGTGACCCCGACGTGATCTCTTTTTTTCGTGAGTGATATTCTTTGGCTAACCAACGCGACGTTAGGGTTTTTTTTCGTGGCGACGCGAGTTCCAACGACGGGTTAGACAACAGTGTGCTAAACAACGGTCTCAAAGACACTAGTGACCAAAGTTTTTTGTGTGAATAATTCAATAAACTTTCCAACAATGTCGATAGAAGGAGTGACCACAGCCGCGATCGCGCATGTTAAGTTACCGGCTTTCATTCCTGACGACCCGGATCTTTGGTTCCAACAAGTAGAATGGGCACTCAAGAATGCTGGTGTTAAGACAAGCACTGACAAATTTCAGTACGTCGGAACATCGCTCGAGCCGCGATATGCCAAAGAAGTTCGTGACCTGCTTCTGAACCCACCGGAGGAAGCGGAGAATCCTTTTAAAAAACTAAAAGATGAACTTCTCCGACGGCTTGGCAAATCACAGGCCAAGCGCACGCAGCAGTTGTTGGAACGGGAAGACATCGGTGATAGGACTCCGTCACAGTTCTTGCGCCACCTCCAACAACTTGCAGGTGAATCGGCGGCCCAAGACATCGTCAAGGCACTTTGGATGGACCGCCTCAACCCAATTGTGCGTGCCAATATCGCAGCCCAACCGGACACCATGATTCTCGACGACCTGGCGCGGATCGCCGACAATGTTATGGACTCAATTGGCTTGCTGGCGCCGCGATCCCAGGTATCCGCGGGATCAACGATCCTGGAGTCGAAGCTGCTGGAGCAACTTAACAAACTCCAAATGCAGTTAGCGGAGGTGCAGAGCGACCATCGCAGGGAAATCGCTACCGTGCGTGCAGAGCTCCAGGAATCGCTCAGGGGCCGTCCTAACTTTCGCAACCGATCGCCGTCAAACAACCGCGGTCGAGGCCGATCCAACTCGCGGGAACCACTCCAGTATGACGGTATGTGTTGGTACCATTTCAAATTCGGGGATAGTGCGCGAAAATGTAAGACCCCGTGCAGTTTAAACGCCTCGTTCGTCGCGCGTTCGGGAAACCAGACGGGCAGTCACTAATGGCGACTAGTGACACATGCCCGCCCACTCGCCGTTTATTTGTGACCGATCGCGAGAACGGCACGGAATTTTTAGTAGACACTGGGGCGGACTTGTGTGTTTTCCCGCGGAGACTGGTGAACGGCAAAAGGACACAAACCGGCTACGAACTGACAGCCGCGAACGGAATGACAATCGCGACGTACGGTGCAGTGACCATGACATTAAACCTAGGGTTGAGACGCGACTTTCCCTGGAACTTCGTCATCGCCGATGTATCGCGACCGATTATTGGGGCCGATTTCCTCGCGCATTACGACCTGATGGTGGACCTAAGAAATAAACGGTTGGTGGACCGCGAAACGCGCCTGAGTGTGTCTGGCCAACCTACGAAAGCAAACATTGCGAGTGTCAAAGTCCTGACCGGTAAGTCTTCATACCACGACCTACTGCAGCGCTACCCAGATATCACTCGACCGGATGGTTCGTACAAAGTGTCGACGGTCAGACACGACACCGTTCATCACATCCACACGACGCCAAGCAGCGAAACCACGGCGACTCGCACCAGACCGACTCAAGTGTGCAAAAAAGGAGTTCGAGTCCATGCTGCGATTGGGCATTTGTCGCCCATCTAAGAGCAGCTGGGCCTCTCCGCTACACATGGTACCGAAGAAAGGTGACGAGTGGCGTCCATGTGGAGATTACCGAGCACTCAACTCCAGAACTATCCCGGATCGCTATCCGGTACGCCATATCGAAGATTTCGCGCAGACGCTCCACCGCAACAAGGTTTTCTCGACCATCGACCTGGTGAGGGCTTATCACCAGATACCCGTTGCCGAAGAGGACATCCCGAAGACCGCTATTATCACGCCATTCGGACTTTTCGAGTTTCCATCGATGAGCTTTGGTTTGCGCAACGCCGCGCAAACTTTTCAACGATTCATGGATGGTGCACTTCGGGGTCTGGACTTCTGCTACGCCTACATTGACGACGTTCTGGTAGCATCTGAGTCCGACGAGGAACATCGAGAACATTTGCGTATCTTGTTCGAACGCCTGCAGAAATTCGGAGTCGTGATAAACCCCAACAAGTGCTGTTTCGGTACGCCAGCCGTACAGTTCCTGGGTTATCTCGTCTCCGAAAAAGGAACCGAGCCACTTCCCGAGAAGGTCGCCGCCATTCGAGAGTATCCGATGCCAAAAACCGCCAAAGGACTTCGACAGTTCCTGGGTATGTTGAACTTTTACCGCAGGTTCTTGCCCAGGGCTGCTCACACACAGGCCCCACTCAACCACCTTCTCAAGGGCAAGCTGAAAGGAAAGGCACCCATTCATTGGAACGTTCAAGCCGAAACAGCTTTCGAGCAGTGCAAGGAGGAACTTGCAGCCGCAACACTCCTGGCTCACCCGAAACTTGGCGCAGAGCTGTCACTGGTGTGCGACGCCTCAGACTACTGTGTCGGAGCCGTACTCCAGCAACGTATCGACGACCACTGGGAGCCGCTGGATTTCTTCTCGAAGAAGCTTAGCAGCGCAGAATGCAAGTACAGCGCCTACGACCGAGAACTGTTGGCGATATACCGCGCTGTTCAGCATTTCAGGCATATGGTCGAGGGACGAATGTTTACCATCCTGACCGACCACAAACCGATCACGTTTGCCTTTCGCCAGAAAGCTGACAAGTGCTCGCCACGCCAGTTCCGCCACCTGGACTTCATCAGCCAGTTCACGACCGACATCCGGCACATCTCTGGAGAAACCAACGTGGTTGCTGATGCCCTCTCCAGGGTGGACGAGATTGCTGCTACTATGGACTTCGAGGCTTTGGCGATATCGCAGCAGCAGGACCAGGAACTCCAGCAGATTCTACAAGAACAAAACACGGCGCTTGACTTGCGGCAGATCTGCATTCCTGGATCCAACACGGCCATTTACTGCGACGTCAAAACTTCAACGGCCAGACCTTTCCTCACGGCACCATTCCGCAGGATCGCTTTCAACGATATCCACGGTTTGGCTCATCCTGGAATCAAGACGACAACCAAGCTGATGACGCAACGCTACGTGTGGCCGTCGATCAACACGGACTGTCGGACCTGGGCACGAGCTTGCATCCCCTGTCAGCAGGCCAAGGTGACCAGGCATGTTTCTGCTCCAGTTGGTGAATTTGCAGCGCCATCTCGTCGGTTCGAGCACGTTCATCTGGACCTGATCATCATGCCGTATTCGCAAGGATATCGATACTGCCTAACATGTGTCGATAGATTCTCACGGTGGCCAGAGGCAATCCCACTTCAGAACCAGGAAGCTGAGACCGTAGCCCGCGCCTTCTACGAGCACTGGGTCGCTCGTTTCGGCGTACCGTTACGAGTCACAACGGACCAAGGACGCCAGTTCGAATCCTATCTATTCCGCAGCCTCAACAACCTCATGGGAACGACGCACCTAAGAACCACCGCTTATCACCCGGCGGCCAATGGAATGGTCGAACGTCTCCATCGGCAACTAAAGGCAGCAGTCAAGTGCTTGCAGGCAAATCGCTGGACGGACGCTTCCAACAGCGCTCCTTGGCATCCGCGCTGCCTGGAAGGAAGACCTGCAGGCAACAGCAGCAGAGATGGTCTACGGCCAACCTCTTCGTCTACCGGGCGAGTTTCTGGTATCTCGAGCACCCAGAGACGTCGACAACGCATCCGAGTTTGTCAAAGACCTCCGACAACACTTTGACGAGCTTCGACCAGTTGGTGGATCAAGACATGGCGAACGCAAAGTATTTGTATTCAAGGACCTCGCCACAGCCACCCACGTCTTCGTGCGACACGACGCACCAAAGGGACCCCTCCAGCTGCCCTACGACGGACCGTACGAAGTTCTTTCTCGCACAGACAAAGTTTTCACACTCCTAATGCGAGGAAGACACATACCAGTCACCATCGACCGTCTGAAACCTGCTTACATCGTGGACGACAACATCCAGCCACCAGAGAACGACGACGACTCCGACGACGAGGGTATCGTCCTAATTCCGCCACAACAGAACGAAGTCCCGCCACCAGCCCCAGCTCAGATACCACCCAGACAACCTGTGGTGGTAGAACCACCCGCGGAGCAACCACCTCCAAGCCTCAGGACACGTTCTGGACGTCAAGTCCGGTTTACTGAACGATACCAGGCTGGTTTCGCATAGGTCGACGCTACGTGATCCGTCTTTACCTCATCCTGTACATTTGTAAATAATTAATTAGATAATTAACTGTGTTTGTCTGACTATATGCAATGGTGACCATTTTTCCAAACTTATCTTTTCAGTTTACAACTTTTATTTTCGACAATTTTTTTTAAACCACGATTTCAATTTTTTTTTCTCAAATCAACTGTGTATATTTTTGTTTTTATTTTTTTTTTGCAAAGTCTACCCCTGACCTCTTTTGTTTGTAGCGTAGTCATTTGTATCGTTAATCACTAGCAAGGGGGTACTGTGGTGATTGTTAAAATAATTATTATTCGAAGTAATATTTAAACAATTCACCATTCAATAATATATTTTTCGATTATTTAATTTATTTTTCAACATCACCATGTATATTTAAAGTTAGCCAGTCCGAGATGGATTCTATGAAATACCGAATACCGACACATCTGTTCATATCTTCCCAGGAAAATAAAAATCCTCGACAATACGTTTACAATCCGCTCTAGCAATACTATTTCTAGAGAACATTGTTTAGAATCAATCTTTTGAGAAAAGCTATAAATTCGTCTTAGTAAATGAATAAAATATTTCAGAGTTCCTTTGAATATCTCGATTTCAGATGTCGAGTTTATGGATTGTAATTACGGACGGTACCTAGTTTATGATATTGTGGGGATTTCTAGGACCTTAAGATTCTGGGATTTTCCGAGCCCTAATTATGTACCCAGCTAAGGTACTCGGATTTTTCAGTTGGAGTTTTAATCTAGTGGAGACTACTTCAGTCAGTTCAGTTTCGATCTCAGTTTAGTTCAGATCTCCATTCGTTCAATTCATCTCGCGATTACCTCGGTACAACATAGAATCTGCCTCGGCTGGAATAATTCGTTGTTCAATAAACACGTTATTCCAATATTACTTCAATGTGTTCGGCTCTGCCACATGAATCATAATTACTCACGAGAAATACAAAATAGGTGATACGGTATTACCAGATATCACCAAACTAGTAATAAGTATGATAAATGTTTATTAAATGATATATATATATATATATATATATATATATATATATATATATATATATATAAAACTGTAGTTTTTTTGGGTGAACAGCAGAACGGAAGTGTACTCTCATAACACCAGTTTTTCCAATATTTCTTATAACTGGTGTTATAAGAGTACACTTCCGTTCTGCTGTTCACCCAAAAAAACTACAGTTTTGTTCTTAACTGGTCAGCAAAGACTTCCCCTCTAATTATATATATAAATTATTAATGTACTAATAATAACCGACGAGGTTCTTTGCAAAATCGTTTCAATGACGTCCCTATTTTCTTGAACCATTTCTCTGTGTACTCTCAGCATACACAAATCTTTAGAGGTGTGTGGTATATTGTCGAGCTTTTCTATTTCATTTTCACTTTCACTAATAGTCGTATCTTTTTTTTCTTTTTGCTGAAGAATACACAACCAATTTTAAAATAAATAATGATTAACAAATCGCTAACGAATAATAATAAAAAATAATTTCGTTTGTATCCAGGCGAATTCTGGCATGCGTCATAAATTCAAATGTAATAAATAATTCAACAAAAGATCAAGTATATTTGTTGTTTTACAATCGCTTTTTGGTAATAAAAATTAATAATAAGAGAAACAGAAATGTATATGACTTACTATACCTACATACTGAATAAAAGTCGAACTTTATGTAGATAGAGTACGTGCAACTAAAAAAATCGTTTATACGTTGGGTTACACATGAATTACTTACCATAAAAAAAATCTTATATCCATTTTTATTTATACGAAAAACAAGCACTATCGAAGTTAGATTTGGCAATGTCACAATAATTACACAATAAACATCTATTGTCTTTGTACAAATAATAGAGATGCGTTAGACTTTCGAGACTATCGAAGAAACGTAAGTTCATAGATAAATGTACTCTGCTGAACACAGAACAGGAACCAGAGAGAAGAGAACACAGGAACTGCTGAATCAACTACCCTTGTGGCCGTGTACCTACCCATTGTCAAGCCTAGGCACTATTGGGTTCACCAACATCTACAGCCCGGTCTAGAGATGGGTGGCTACCACTTATGCAAGGTTGATTTCTGTCACTGACAGTGTTAAAAATTGTTATCAAAGAGTTCATTTCTTTATGGTTATTATTATTTATTCTTTGGGTTGGAAACTCTACAACCAAGCGCTTATGCCCAGCTAGGGGGGGGCAGCTGCCCCCCTGCCCCTGGCTGGCTACGCCCATGCCTCGAGCAGAAACATGTCCGACATGAACTTTGATTTTGTAGTCTTTATCTGTTTCCATTTCACTAGCAGCTAGTTTTTGAACAGTTCTAATAGATATTTCTAGAGCATCAGCAACACGCTATAGAATTCAATAAAATCAAACCAATAAAAACTTACATTTTGCATAACATAGGTAGATACATACGTTGTAGGCTGTATTTAACGGTAAAAGCGGCACTCCAGCATCTCTTTCTCTTGAAAAGTAGTCAATCAACTTCAGAATTAAGCTTTGCTTTATCTCATTATACCGGAAAGGCATTTTGACAATGAAAAATTAACTGAAAAAGGCGAAAATGACCAAAAATACTGAACAAATCAAACTATGGCAACTGAACTGTCAAAAATGAAAAATAAAATTCACATCGACATTATGAGACATTATGAGACATACGTTAATGACGTCATAATTCCGTCTCATCCATTTCATGAATGAGAGATAAAGTTGGACAACGTATGACGTAACGGCAAAGGATAGTTGAACAAAGTATACTAACTTTTACTTTATCTTTTACTTTTAGGAAGTTCTCACAATGCTAATCAAGGAAGGCGATCATACACAAAATGTTTAAGTAAAAGTGTTGAGTATGAACGCTTTCATTTGCAAATGATAATGCAATGTGAGAGCTTTCTTGAAGTAAAAAAAAAATAAAAGGTAACGTTTAGTCTGTAAACCAAGCATAAGTGATTGATTCACAAGGATTGTTACGGAAAATCTTACAGCCATGAACAAATTAATCAAGATGAAACAAGAGTATCAAGTCCTCATCGAGATATGCATCACTTGGCAAAGCTTGTTAGTTTCGATACGCATCGCAAATAAATAAACTATGCCCAACCAAACCCAGTTGAGATGCTGCGTTGGATAATTCAAACTACTTGCAACTTTTCACGCGAAAAAGCCGTCCGAAACGAACAAATAATAAAAAAATGAGCCGAGGCGAAGAAAACAGGAAACTGGCTGAGATTTTTACGAATAACCATTAATTTAGCAAATATGTTCTTAATGAGGTGTTCGTAATAAGAGATCGTACATAACAATCTTGACATGTTGATTGCTGCTACACGTTTTTCTACGCTTAGTATTCTTATTCTGCGTTTAGAATAAGTTATAAAAGTAATTTAAGATGATAGTTTACATAAATGGGCGCTCGCATCAATATCAATAAATAACAAGTAATGCTACCGCGATATTATCAATGAAAATGTTAATGGAGTAACCGCGACGTGTCCGATCAGATGGCTTGCGGCGATTAAAATTTTATCATTTCCTTCCACTTTCCACTGTTTAATTTTATGACATTTTTGTATAGGAATTAAAAACGATATAATGACAAGGGTTTCGCATTGTGTTACTTTTACGAAGTCCAGTTTGTTTGTGGTATCCCGTAATGATCCCTTCTGAAACCTAGATATATGATTATTACTTTATATACTCTCCATTGGGAAGAACTTCTTTTCTGGTTGTCATAATTTTCAAAACATTTACTTCTGCAATTAACTAGTTTATTGATGCAATATTTTTTTTAAGAAAGGTTGGTGACAGGATCAATTTGGAAAAATCGTTATCTTTCCGACGTTTCGCTTACAATTATATTCTTCTTCAGGCCTTGGCAACAATGAATTTCCATAAACATACCATCCATAGACTCATATGATTATTATCGCTTGAAATTTACAAGAAAAAATGAATTCATGGTTAAATTACTCACCGAAAAGGAGTTTATATCTTCTCATAAAAAAATATTACCATAATAAAAACCATTTGACATATTGGATACATGATATAAATGAAAAACACTGCAACAATAACATTTTCGAGATAACACCAACACAAACGACATCAAACAAACGAAAGGCTAAAGGCTTGCTGATGAGGTGGTGTCTGTTTTGATCAATGGCAGAAAGAATGAGTATGAAAAAAGGGGAAATTTTTCACGTATTCAACTGATTGAATTGAAATATGCAGTAGTATTGAGGCCATCGACTTTCTCTTATAGTATTAACAATACTGTCCATTTCAATTTGATCAGTAAAATACCTAAATAGTTCCCCCTGTTTTCACTCTCATTCTTTATGTCATTGATGAGAACAGACACCACCCTATCAGAATAATAGATAAGAACATTAGTTTGTATCATTCCCTTTTTTAGTGTTGTCTCAGAAATGTTCTTGATGCAGTGCTTTTTATTTTGATTGTGTATGAAACATGTCTGATGGTTTTCAAAATAGTGATATTTTTAAAACGAAGAACTTCTTCTGCGGTGAATAATTCATTTGAGAATAAATTTTTTTTAATACGAATAACTTCTTTATTGGTGGGTGATTTAATTGAGAATTAATTATTTCTTGTAAATTTTGAACAATAAAAACCATACAAAGTTTGTGGGAGATATTTTTATGGAAAACTATTGTAAGAGAGCATAAAGAAGAATTTGATCAAATTTGACGTCGGCAAGAAAATAATTGTTTTTTTCGGGATGATTGAGTCAGTTGCATAACCAACCTTGCTTGAAAAACTTTTTTTTCTGTCTAGTGGTCCCATCTTGGTGACTATCAAGGCCATTTCACTGTTACTTCCATTTCCTCTTTCTGATATTGCCATCAACGAAGTTCCTGGAATCCTGTGGTTCGATTCAGTATTATCACTAATAGTCCGATGGAAATTATATATGGAAAGAAACAAATCACAGCATGAAAATCAAATGATGAGAATGTAAAAAGTATTTTGATTACCAAAAAAAAAATGAATTAAACCCAGTACAAAGTATAGGTGTGAAATAGTGTGCCTTTTTAGGAAAGGGGGTGCTTTTTAACGATTTCCAAGGCAACTAAACTTTCTATTGGAAAAACTGAATAAAGAAGTTGTAGATAATGGAGAGATCTACAACTTTCAATTTAACTATTTATTTATGATACCGGAAATTAGGAAATATTCGAAAAACTGGTTTTCTGATTTCCATTTTTTCTCCAACCAAAATGGCTTCTGTTTATAAGATTTGGTGAAAAGCTAGACCTAATCTTCAGCAAAAATATCTACCATGCAAAATCCTTCGACCAGCAGTTTTATATTCGTTGAAACCTCTGTTTTCAAATTTGTGTGAAGGGAAATTGACGTAACAGTAGAGCAATTTTCCAGAAACTGTCAAGAAATCAAACTATGTGGTTCAAAAATGTTTTTTCAATGTGTAATAAATACTATATGATGAATAGGGCGATTGCTAATCTTTAATATATGGGCTGATGCAAGAAAACCTGTAGGTAAAAATAAGATTTTGTTTGGATTCAAAGACAGAAAAATGATAAAACTGCATTATCATCCAACATTGAAAAGTTGACTGAAGTGGCATTCGAAGAATAGAAAGGTTATTATTGTGGTAGATAGATTTGTTCACAGGGTACTTATGTTTGAATTTTTAATAATAATATCTATGAAGGTACGCTTTACAGAACTGTGATGAAATTGTGCGAAATTAGGTACTCCACATAATTTTGAATAACCGTTTTTACAATATTTATGATTCCATTCATTAAAAGTACAAACAGTTATACTGATTAATCTCGGTGAGAACGTTGCTTATGTTCGCTTCACACATTGCACATCGCCCAGGTTTTTTAGAAAAAACCCAGCCCAGGTTTTTTTAGAAAAAACCCAAGTGTTATCGAAGATCATGCACCTCAATTCAGTTTACAACAATCTACGCAATATATGTAGGACTGTCACACCCATTCCATTAACCATTCGAAATTAACTGAAAAATTTTCCCAAAGTACAATTATTTTTCAATCTTTTACATTTTTGGCTAATTCCTTCACAGTAACCTCAATTAGATTAGGTTGGAGAAGAAAAAATTGAATCACTGGTTATTTCATTTTTTTATTAATTTCGTGTTTCAAAAAAAAATAGTTGTCTTGAAAGACTTTATAACCTATAACTTCTTCATTTAAATTCATCAAATCAGCACAGTTTTTCCGTTCTTACCATATGATTTCCATTATGTTAATACTTTTTTTTGTTCTATTCAAAAGGCTGAGGAGAAGTTTTGAGAAAGCGATTTTTGTCTTTTTCGTCTCCAAGTTATTACAAAAATATTACTTCTATATAGGAAGAAACATCAAATGTTTTGCGAACACTTACTGTTGAAATGTGTATAAAAGGAACAAAGAGTCTATCCGAGACAGCTAGTCTTTCTACTTTGTGAATGAATATAAGATCAATGGATGCTATACACATATAAGGAGAGAGTTTTTGCAAAAATTTTATATAATTTTTTTTCCTCATTGACTTCGGGAAGAAAAAACAAGAAATTACTTCCTCAAAGCTTTTGCACTGGCTTATAATCTCCGCGCTTGGACGCTTGAACTATAGATATTCATCGGAAAAATGAAAAAAAAATTTATTTTTTGCAATAATTTGTCGATAACTAATGAACTATAACAAGTTTTGGGCCAGCTTACCGGTAACTTTGTAGTCAGCAACCTTCAAAAACACTTCCCCATTAGCGGTTATTCATTAAAGATAACCATCAATTATTGTGTTTGTCATTTTGTTTCTAGTGATTGCAATATAGACCTTGGTAAAATTCCATTTCAGAATGGTTTTCTACTCATTACTAGTATTGGATTTGTTTACAGACATTCTCCGAAGTATCCTCACACCTAATTACAAAGATGATTATTATAAGAACATTAATTTTATTGGAAGGCGGTCACAAAGTATGTCGGTGCCCACACTCCACAATTAGCTCAAAAATGAATTACACAAATTAATTTAATGCAGGGAATTTAGAGGCTTCGACTTACATGGCGGAATGTCCCCATGTTTAGTACCTGCCACCTACCTGATGACAACACTAAACAGATGCTCGAAATACATGACAGTCGAACAGCTGTCCTTGTTATCTATCTGTATCGATATAATCGATGGATCGTTTATTGCTAATTAATCATTATTCCCGGACGAAATCGCTAACTAGGTGCTGAGCTACTACCATTAACGCTCGATGTTAATAACCCAGTATGAGCAGATACGCAAACACAATAGAAAATCAACGTTGCCGCATGAGGGCCAGTAATTTTATTTTCATAATAGATTGCAAATCGGTTTCAAATTGCAGCTAGTAATGTTGGATATCTGAGACGAATGAACAGAACTAAGTTGAGTTCTAAGGAAACTGAGTTTATTTGATTTCCCGTTTCTATACGGAATACCGATGTTTCTGCGTTTACGTTTCTATCAATGAAGTTGAATTCATAGCTTTGTTTCATATCAATACAATGCCGTAAACACATAATATGCCTGTTCAATAATGCTCATTCAAAATGAAAACTGGTGAACGTTATCAGAGACGTGGCTAAAATTCATCGTAGGTACTCAAGACAAATTGTAGCAGTGGTGAATTAACTTTCATTGGTGCTGATGATTTCATACTTTTTTGGTTTGATTGTTTTCACTCAGTATATTTCCTTAGATTGTTGTGGTAGTGAAGGTGTATGTACATAAAAGAGTTATTTTAATAGCCTATTTGACCGTTCAGAAACTGTAAGAAGCAAAATGAATATCTCGTTACATTTATTTATGCTGCTCTCCTTTGATATAGGTATCCTTTACACTGAAAACCACATTATCTGTTATTGACTGAAACAGTTATGAAACAAAACTAGCAAATCATGTCATTATTGAAGCGTCCATGTCTTCGTAATTGGTTTCATAAAACTAGATATCTGAAGAGAACTATATATATAGTAGTTTTCACAATAAATGGTATTGACTGAAGGATTATAATAAAACCAATTAGTCCCTCAAGTTGTAAAACCCGTAAAGCACATCATGAATGTAAAAGGACCGGATTCAGGTAATTTTGTTTCTCAGAGAGGGATTGTAGAGGATTACAGCTTACACTTCTTGTTCATTTTAGTCTTTGTATTCCATTGGAAGTGTTTACTTGTGTTACGGCGTGCAATAATTTTATAACATTTATTTGTTATTAGAGACATTAATAGCAAAGATTTTATACCCCAACGTACAGAATAGGCAGTATGTGCGTCCGTGGATAAAAAGTAATAGTGCTTCTTCCAGTGGTTCGTTAAAGAAGAATCACTTATCTTCTGACGCGAAAATCATTATAAAAAATGTGTATAGTTCCTTACTTCAGCAAGGATATAACGCGGGTGCTGCAGCAAAAGTAACCAGTAATTTGACGAAGGTGTCTCTTACTTCAGTTAGACGAATTGTTGAAAATTCCATGGAATCAAGAAAAAAGCTTATAGATTCCGGTGTCACAAAAAGTCAAGACGACTGGGAAAAAGATTTGATAAGGCGAAAAATCTACACTATGTACGATGAGCAGCGTGTCCCTACAATCAAAAGTCTGAAACAGCGGCTCATCAATGACGAAACTCACATCAACTGTGGCCTCACTACTCTTTGGCGAGCTCTGTCTGCAATGGGCTTTAAATATCGCAGAATTGACAAGAGACAAGTAATAATGGAATCCACACGTTTAATAAACTGGCGTTCTGAATATATAACGTCAATAAGAAAATACCGGTCTGAAAATCGGCCAATACTCTACCTCGACGAGACGTGGTTTGACACGCATGACACCCCTTCCAAAGGATGGTCTGATTCCTCTGATGAGTGTAAAACAAAAACACCATCAAATAAAGGAAAGAGAATCACAATATTACACGCAGGATCAGAAAATGGTTGGATCCCAAACGCTATGTGGCTTTCTGCCAAAAATATTAAGGACTCTTGTGTTGATTATCACGAAGATACGACAGCAGAGCTTTTTGAAGATTGGTTTAAAAATTGTCTGTTACCCAACATTCTGCCAAACAGCGTTATAGTAATGGACAACGCAAGCTATCATAGTCGACAATTGCAAAAAATTCCTGGCTCAAAGAATACGAAATTGGAGAATCAAAAGTTCATGGTTGCAAATGCCATATATTTTGAGGAAAATTATACAAAAAAAGAACTTTTACAAGTGCTGCAGTCATTTTCTCAAAAAAACGTATGTTTGTGATACAATTGCAGAAGAATTGGGACATACAGTGTTACGACTACCTCCCTACTACTGCGTGTTCAATCCCATAGAGCTTATGTGGCACCAACTTAAATCGAGCGTGCGCGGAAAAAATACTTCTCCGACTTCAAGTGGTAGTGTGGTAGAATTAATTAGGAACTGTATGAATGACATTCCTACCGAGAGTTGGAAAAGTTCTGTTAGTCATGTTATAAATGTTGAAAACTCGTACCTTTCTGTAAAATCAATTGCGCCAATTATAATTAATTTAGATGAGGATAGCGATAGCGACACTGAACTAAATATAGAATAGAATTGTAACATTTGAATAAATTACTTGTATATCTCCTACATTATGCAAAATTCAAATTTCTCAAGTTCGACCCTATAGCACATTTGCATCTTTTACCAGATGATTTTCTACACAATGGGATTAAATCGGGTAGTTCATTGCAGTTAATAAGCCAATACCATTTACTGTGAAAAATACTATACTATATACGTTTACATTCAATTTCGAAGGCACCCGTTACACTTTGGCGTTTGGTTGGCAGCAGTCTCGATGTTGTCGCACTTTATGTCATATTTGCATAGACATTATAACTAATGGACTGGCCTTTATGACAGTTTTCCATGTAACACGATGCGGAATACAATAAAGAGAGAAAGGATATGCACATTGAAGTGATATTGTGGAGGACAGAATGATGATTCTAGACTTGAATTACTCTATCCTTCTCAACCTCTCTTCATCTGCTACGTTGCGTAAAGAATTCGCTTAGAGGTTATACTTGAAGTATTCTATCTTGCTCACTCTGCAGTCCTCTCTCTCTCAGGGCGGGTCCATTAGTTACAATGTCTATGCATATTCTGTATTCACGACTTCAATATTTCACATTAGATATTGTGATCTGTGTATTTTGATCAATCTATAGCAAGTATCAGTCTCAAATGATTCGTAAAAATACCAGAAGAGTTGATAACGAGCGCTGCCAAGTGTTGGTGACATCTTTGACTTGATATTTCGAAAGAGAACGAGATAACAATGGTCCTCTGCTCTCCTCAACGACTGTTACTGTGGTGAATCATGCACAACGTAGTAATTTGTATCCGTAATCTATAGCCAGGTATTCATTTAGCAGTCAAAGTATGTATAAAATAAGTGAGATATCTCAGAAGATTGTAGATAACGAAGCTTTCAAATCGCATCAAACGAGAAAATCCCTAATATTTATACTATCTAGGAAGGCAGTGAGTATTTGGGGTTTATAAAAATAATAGAATCTAAATTTTTTCAAATAGTTTGGATGTAGGAATTCAAAATATAAGATTAAAATCTTCAGAGGAGCATATAACTCCATTTCCCTATTGGAAAAAGTACTTAAAAAATTATTCCATGGATAGGCTTCCATATTTCAATGAATGATATACAGGAACCTATCAACAGAGAATGTTTGTAAAAAAAATTTTTTTTCTCCGATTGACAAAAAGTCTTGATTTCCTGCCTAGGCAGCAAAGTGACGAATTTCGTGCATAGGCAGCAGTGAGTTCTTCTGAGTTGCTATCACTAACCATAATGTTGGCAAGCTATAGTTACTATGAACTTATACATTTCCATAGCAACCGACCAGTTCAATTGTTGCGATTTCTATCAAATTTTATTTTCATTCATCACTACAGAAAAAATAAAAAGATTGTGAGAATTGTGATGATTTTCCAACACAATATCCTATCATTATAAACAATCGGTGAAAAAAATTTTATGTTCAACTTGGCAGCAAAGTATTTTTGATCGACTGCCTTAGCTGAATTCCTAGCATCGCTACGCTTGGCTATGCCAATACACTACATTACTGCCTGGTAAATAAATAAGCCGTGGCAAAAAAATATTCTATCCCTGGGTAATCTCGGGCTGGGACCGAAAATCCCACTCCTACCATCCTCACCTCTACCTCCCTTCCTTGAAAAAAAAGGGTATACAATACAATCGCCTTTTAAAAAACCGCCCTTCTCTTGGTCCTGCCGGAGGGGCCACCATGATTCCCGTTGGGAAACTCAAACAAAACCCTTCAACTACCCCCTCTCACAAAACAAAAAACCCCCCCCCCCCCCCCCCCCTATTCTTTTTGCGTAATCAACACGTCACTTCAATTATCTTATATTCCATTATTCTATGACAATCTATCTACAGTGTACTTCAACATTCAACCACACCCCTAATGACATGTTTTTGAATTGTATCCACTATACTAACCTTTTCTTAATGGAGACTCGTGATAGATCTTCCAGTGCATACCTAAGCTTTTATTCACACGTATAAGCATGGAAGCATATTCATACCTATGGACAAGGCAATTTGAATAAGAATATCTCGCTACAATATATATGAAACCATATATAGGCTTTTCAAAACGAACAGAAAAACATTCAGATTTCAAAACTTGCATTTGGGAGTTTGGTGGTGCGAGGACTATTTGAAAATAATCAATAGGAAGAATTATATCTTCTGCAGTTCTGGTTTTGAAATCGGTTTCTGCCTCAAACTCTGAAGTTTTCTTTCCTCATACTGTGAATATCATACATGAATCAACGAAATACTTTTTTCTCTTTCCTCATTACCCAATAACGATACTTCCATCGATATTTATTGAACTCGGAGACTTAAGGAGAGGAAGCAGAAAATTAAAAAAAATTATGAATGACCTTGAATAGACAACGATAGTACCAAAATCGCCACCGTGGCGCAGGCAACTTGATTTCAATTCCCAATAAGTGAACGATATCCAGAGTTGACATTTTCACTGGATAGGAATAACTTCAGAGTTGAAATCAGCTACGATAATAAGAAGTTTAGTGACTAGGTACTAGGTTTCTGAAGTCGAAACATTTGCTGAAAATATTCAAATATTGAAATTGGAGCTTCAGTTTCCTGCCCAGAATTCGATAGGAATTATTGACTGAAGTCGAAGCTGGCAATGAATTTTCATAAAAAACTTCAAAATCAACAACATGAAATCTGAAAAAATAACTGTTTAATAAAGAATTAGGAGACCTCACTCAATAAGTGACAATTTACGAAAATACAAAAATATAAGAAGTGTTACAATTTCTAAGCATGAATACTGATTGGGCCACTATGCGAAGCATCTGGATGATATCTTCTCCCGTGAGAACTGCCTGTTCAGAATTCAGATTGGTGGTACTACTGGGGTCAGCTAGATCACCTGTAGGTGGGTGGATGGTCCATACATCATCATAAGCAACAAATCTCTACCTTTATAACTGATCAAAACTCTATTTGGTTATATTTCTTCGCTATAACAATACCTGCATGAATGAAATAAGGAAGTGATAGTATATTTCATCAGATATGACAGACACATGTAAAAAATATAAACAAACATCGGCATATTCAATCCGAAAAAAAAATACAATGCCAAAAACTCCGATACAGTGATTAATTTTTTCAGACATCTTTTTTCCCAGTACCTATTTTTAAACCACATTAAAATTGTGTACGCAGCACACATTCACGTCTAAATTATGGATCAGTGGCCTTATAAAAAGTGTTAAAACGATTCACATGTGTCTCGAGGCGACAAAAAACACGAACCACATGCTTTCCGCTGCTACTTTGATATTAATTTCAAAAACACTTGTCATCCAACATTGCTGCACTTAATAATAATCAACGGAATATACCGCATGTTACAACTTTGGGTTGTTTACTCTCACTAATGTATTTACTTTTCGTGTACATGTCCGTTCCGATTGAATGTCTGATAGCCACGTTGAGAAAATATTAACATTTGCCTCGACATTTGCTCTTTGTGCATCTACTAATTTCCTGGAATTTTTCAGGGGAGTCCAGGAGACGAGTGTATGAACGATAACGTGTCCCGAACAAAAAGGCATCAGAATTCTTTAAGATGCCATTTGAGCTGGCATGCATGCATTTAAATACAACGACGGCTTCTTAAGACATATTGTAACACGACAGGTTAACTGTGATTCAAGTGATCCGAGTTCAGTTGTTAACAACTCAGCAACAAACGATTCTATTGGTTAATGCTTAGCAACTGACCTCAGTTCCCTTGAACCACACTTAACTGGAGTACGTACAACTGGTCTTTACCCAATGGGCACACGTACGTTGATTCAACGTTTTTTCAACATTGCATCGTTGAAATATACGTTACCAGTTGAATGGACAACGTTATCATTTTGGTTATAACTTCTAACGTGTTTGAGTTACGTGTCAATAACATTGAATTCAACGTATTCATGTAATAGTTATTATTGAAACCTAGTGAAAATACGTTGTTTATTTATGTGATTTAAATGTTATGATATTGACTGTTATTTTAACATTGTATTGAAACCATTCAGTGACCAGTAGTTGATACAACACGTTGATTAGACGTTTTATGATAACGAAATCCATATCTTTCCATTTAACGTTAAAGTAACGTATAATTCATACTCTTTGTTGATTAATTTGATAGCATACACGTTTGTGTAAAACATGGTATCAACGTTCACATCGAACGTATTTCTCGAACGACTTATCGACCTTCTTCGACTCATTTGGTTGATAGTTATATTAGAATATACACTTCAAATCGACAATGAACCTACGTTATATTCTTGTTATTAAATGACTTTGATAATATGCACTATTCTTAAAAGTGATTTTCACATAACCAAACAACGTTATTTCAACATTGTATTAAATATTTTCAACAACCACTAGTTGACAGGCCCCATTGATTATACGTCATACATGAACGATGTTATCATGTTCACATTTAACGTTTATATCACAAATTTTTCATGCTCCCAGTTGATGAATTACATAAGAAACACGTTAATGTTGAACATTATATCAACTTTTACTTTGAATGTATACTTCAACGGACATATCAACTAATTATTAACTTATTGTTGATGGAGGTGATTGAAGATACGTATTTGATCCGCTATCAAACAACCATTCAATCTTGTTATCCCATTATGTTGGTTTATTCGTTATTTATATATTTTGTTCATTCGTTACTAGGACACGACATTGAAACAAGATATTGGATACATACGAAAACCACTGCTTGATAAGACACGTTGAATAAACGTTTCATTAAAACAATATCATTAACTCCCAATTCAACATTGAAATTACATATCATTTATACTCCCTATTGAATGATATCGGTAACATACACGGAAGTGTAAAACATGGTATCAACGTTCACGTTGAACGTATTGCATCCGCACAAGCTCTGTTCATCGATGTATCTCGTAGCGGTTATCGCGAACGGCAACAGATCATGTTGACGGTTGAGTTATACCCACATAGTTTGTGAAATAATAGTGTTGTACAATCATCGAGACAATCATTTTTGAGTTGGTGAGTAATATTTTAGCATTTCAAGCACCTATGATTCAAATATTCTGAAATTCCAGTTCAATCACCATTACTTCGTACCTACAACCTCTATTTTTCAGGAGATCTCCACCATTTTGATTTTGTCAGAGTGTCTGAGGTAATGAGAGACAGGGGGCTTAACCAGAAGAATGCTCCGATACACATTTCTGCCAATGTGGCCGAACTTTTCAATTGGAAAAGAAGAGATATGATCCCTTTCGATTAATCCAAAACAAAGGAGTTGTTGCTGGATCGGGGAAGGAAATTTGTTACTGAAGGGGTTATATTTCATCTTACATTTATTTTTGAATAGGTCACTATGGACATAAAATTTGTATAGTGATATAATGTAGGTCAACGTTATGAGACAATGTTATTGTAACATTATACTCGTGATATATTATTGAAATACCACGTTCTTGAAAGATTTAGTTTATGGTGGAAATAAACATCATTTATTTGTAATTGATTGAATAAATAAACTTGTGAGGTAATATAATATACATTTATGTTCTGAATCAACATTAGTATTTGGGTCAAGATATATTATGATATAACGTTGATGAACAACGTTTATTAAAGGTATAAATGTTGGTGGAAATGAACATTATTCATACATTATTTATTACATATATAAATTTGTAGTGATATAATATACCAATATGTTGTAAATAAACATTCAGATCGCGCATGAAGTGAATTATAATAATACGTTGAAACACAACGTTTCTCAATAATATAATTCTCGATACAAGAAAACGTCATTCCCGCGACATTATTACTGTTTTTCAACGGTTGGTTATGTTGGTTATGTAACTTTCGAACGTGTTTACAACGTGCGTGTGCCCATTGGGTAGTGTTACTGTAAAACTGAAAAATAACTCAATTGACAGATTACAATCTACACGAATTGGAAAATATCACAAGACGAACTTATATAGTTTACTGCTTGAATGTCATTATTTGGCGGTGGATGGATTCTATCTTCGTATTTTTTCGGATTCTCAACCTTTCAGAATCTGAAAATATAAGAATTGATATTGGAATCTATACAACTGTAGGCCAGATTTTCAATCCACCCCGATAAGTTGCTGCGTTAATAAAAAAAAACAAGTTTCCTATAAATGGAACACGTTCTATCAGTCAGCATCTTCTAGTATATCTCAAATTCGTCTATCAAAAAAATTCAAGAACTAATATTCATCAAAATACTTATCGTTGAAGTTTCGACAACCAAATCCGCTTCCGCCTCGAGAATAAATATATTAGTTCCTATATTTTTTCTGATAGAAAAATTTGGGAAATGCGAGAAGTTGCTGATTAACAGAACGTCTTCCATCCGGAAAGAGTTGTTTTTCAATTAACGCAGCAACTTTTCAGGGTGGATTAGAAATCTGACCAGTTATAGATTTCCATACCAGTTCTTTATTATTTAAGATTGTGGTAGGTTATATAGTTTCCTATCTGATTTGATAAGCACACAATCATTCCAAAACTGCAAAAATATCGTCATAGAGATAAAGATATGTCATTTTGACAACTGCTAGAGTTACACATTTGTTCATATGAAGACGAAACAACTATGAACTCTGGAATCGAAATAAAAACGTACTTCAATCGCCCCCTGTCACTATTTATACCCCAATACTAGTATTTTCATTCAATCTCGAATAACTTCAATTTTTCTTGCATTCTTCATCCGTTTTTTGATGGACAACACAAAATTTTCCTGATTCTTTGAAACTATGACGACCTATTTTGCAGTTATAAGAATAATTGATTCTATATGTACATTTGTAACAAGTCAATAACATATCCACAATTTCAAGAGAATTGCAATATGACAATCAAGTTGGTATAAATGAAACCTGAGGAATGAAAAAAAAAATTCACAATATTATAACTATCACACATACATACATGTTAAAAAAGAAAGGAAAAAATTCATGGGTCAGAGCCTCGCACAATATTCCGTACATCAGTATACAGCAAGCTCATTTTATGTGTAACCCAGAGCTTAAGAACTCTTCAACTGAGTAAAAAGAGTGTTCGAGAAGAAATAATCTAATTTTAATTTTAAATCTGTTTATTGGAAGTTGCTTTATGTTTTCTGGTAATTTATTGGAAAGTCCTATTGGTGGCGAGTTATTCTTTGATTTTGTAAGTCGGTAAAATGGAGTTTTGATGAGATTTGATGAACGTGTATTATAACTATGCGATTCTGATGATAGTACAAAATTATTTTTTTGTTTGTGTATATCAATCATGGAGTAGTAGATGAACAGACAAGGAAGTGGCAATATTCCATATTTAACAAAAAGGGGTATTTATAATGGAGTATTTATTTTCAATTCTGCAAATCCAACCAACTGTTTTTCCTATTTTGTAAAATGAAATTTGCGAAACAAATCCATTCTTGGAAGTGAGTTCAGATTGATAAGCTGTTGACGATATGATAAGAACCTTTTTTGGAGATTTTGCCTTTTATTCTTCGTTTTTTTTCAGTTTCTGGTTTTTGATGGTCTTTATTCAACTGGTTTTCCAACTCTGAATGTGAGAATTCTAGAATCAATAGCATTTTAGCTACTGAATTTTCGTTTTTCCATAATCACCACTTCAATTGCTTCTAGTCCATATCCAATTTTGTTAATTTCTATCTTATATCCAATTTACTGTTACTGTTGGGGTTATTCTGTTGTATATGTGAGTTCAACAGGCAGATTGTCCAAAAATCCTTTTCAACTGCTCTTGAGTTGTTCCTTTCCTTACTTTTCATCTTTGATTTTTCTTTTCCGAATGCGGGTGTTTAAGATGTAGGAATATTCATTCAAAAGTCTTTCATGATAAATTGAGTCAAAATACATTTCCGATAACATCCTAAGAATCTCATCTCATTAATGACAAAATTACCCTCACGTCGCTAATTATATTCGTAGCTTATCGTGCCGGATCCATCAATCAGCCATCTAGGATCCTGAAACTAGTCGGCGTTAAAGTTGATATTAATAAACTCAGTAGCGCAGCAAGTTCTTTGGTCGGCGCGCATATCACAGACCATGACGAATTTGAACAAATTGACTTAACTCATACTTTCAATTATTTGAAATTAGTTTTTTGTCAGTCCTGCGGCTCTGGAGGCGTGTTCAGAGTGCTCCGTGCGAGAAGGGTTGCATTTTTGTTGTCGATCCTTGCATATAAAAATATTTGAAGGTGTTTTTACTTTCTTCGTAGTTCTTTGGGTCATTGGCCTACCGCGATCTGATATAACTTATTTTTTGATACCGTCGTGGTTCATTTTGATAATATGAACACCCGTGTTAGCTTGTGCAAAATATGAAAATCGTGGTCTCATTGGGTGGTCTGCAATATCACCAGATTCATCACTACAGTATTTTTTCCGCAAAGTATATGAAATTATTTTATTCGTGTTTCTTTTTGGTTAACTCACAACAATCTTAATAAATTGAGAATCAATGATGGAATGTATACAAGTCTAGAAGGTCAGACTTATAATATACGCCGACAAGTTTCTGCGTTATTTGAAAAAAAAGCAACTTCTAGTATAACTCAAACTTTGTGAAAATGTATTCCTCTTAGTTATTTGAGTTTTTAACCAACCACAATCTGAAAAATTAATACTTGATAGGACTTCTAATCTACCCTGTTTTCTGCCATTGCTCTCCATTGTCATCATTTGATAGTCACTTCTTTCTACTCTGTGATATCCATCGGCAGTAAGAATTTTCTAACGATTTAGGAATTCCAATTTCTCTATTCCCAGTGTATATATAGGGTTTCCTTTTTCACACTTCAAGAGGTCTTGATATTTCAACAATATAATTTTGATCGTACAAACAAGTAATATGATAAATACGATATTTTTGTTTTCTCAGTTAGATCGAGTGTAATATGTGTTGGAACATTATACCTATTGCCGATCTGTATTATCTTTTCAGATAATCGGGGGACATTAGGTACAATGTTTGTTATGGGATGTGTATTTAGCCTGTCTTCACTGCTTTGTATAATCTGACATTCAGTTTCCGGCAGTGTTTTTTACGTAAAATTGCCTGAATATACATTTTCTATGAATATTGATTTTATGAAGTCGATCTCTTCATAGATTTTTGCAAATGGATTGCATACAATTAGTGTTATTTCATAGAGATATCAACGATAGCTTTCTTGAAACTTGTGTGTTGGTTTGATCTACTATACTGATATATGTTGGAATGTCTTTTATTTTTGATATACACTCGTGTCTTCACGAAAAATTGATTTCGTTATCATGACATTCTGTAATGGAGTTATTCGTCATTTAATATTTTGGTCGATTGAGATGGGTGCAGTTGGGATATATGTTAAGATCATTCTCAAAAAAAAAAACGAACCCAGAAAACTGAAATATCGAACACAGGAACAATATAGTACCTGAAAAGAGAGCCAAAATCCGGGTTGATTTTGATCAGTTTAATCGGATGAACAGTGCGATTATTCATATTTAATACCACGAATCCTTCAAATTTTTTCGATAAATTTTTATTTTCCAGGAAACCATTTTTAGAAAACAAACCGGTTTGTTTCCATGCTTTTGCCTCGAGATAAAGAAGTTTGAGTGCTTTGAAAATGAACATTTGAAGAACGAGTTGTATTTGGAGAGATTATTCACTGAACAGATCAAAGAAAGAACAATTCAAATCATTAGTATTCCATTGACACGAGGAGAAAAGAAGGAAATTCAATTATCAGAAAATGTACACTTACTGAAAACACAGTTTTTGTAAATAGCAGAAACACTTGATCTCTCTTTCGAGTCATTGATTGATATTTCATTACTTGATGTTGAGCATGAGGCAGTCGATTTCAAATATCGAACAACGATGTAGGCCTTCTATGATCCAGGAGAGATATGATGGTTACGTGGTGCATACGATATAGACTTTTGGAAATTATGATAGTTTGAACGAGATGGCTCCGAACCTCCCATTGTACAATGTTGATAATTAAGAATTGCTTATGAATTGAAAATCGCGCCTCAAGTAACATAAACTCATCGTTATGTCGTTGTATATGGTTCTTTATACAACGGTTTCGTCTCATACCACAAAAAACAAATTGAATCTAACAAAAATTAATCGTACATCATAATTTGAGTTCAGGAAACCAGACCTTGAATCGGTCGTTTGTAATATCTGCCATAAACTTGGTTATGTTCATGAGCTATTCACGTGTGTGAAATTTGAGTGATTATTAAAATGTGTCGTTTATGTTATTTTTATGCTGACGAAGGGAAAAGTGAATTACTATTAATAATCAGGTTAACATTTCATTCATGATAATTCACATTTTAACCTCCTTTATAAGGCAGTTCAGTGAAATTGACGCAGTAAATCTTACAGTTTCGACAGTTCAAAGGTAAAAAAAGTTTTATCAAGGACCAGGCAGTTTAATCAGAAAAACCCGAATGATTGGCTAGAATAACTCTCTACTATTAGTTGGAATGGCAAAAACGTCACAGTTTGACAACTGAAAAAAAATGGCTTTGAAACTCTGTTAAAGCAGTCCAGCCTTCAACATTTTCATTAGTTACCTGCATTGAGGGGAAAATCCCCATAATATGGATAGTGCTAATTGGAGGAAGAGGTAAACCCATAGTCATCCCAAATTATTGTATATAAAAGTCATTTTTGAAATAATAAAAAAGATTTTTACAAATATTTCTTCTTGTATTTTCATAAAAAAATTTGAGTTACAAGTTGCTGACTAATAGGACGTATTATTTTCTAATCTGAAAGGCAGTTCCATTTCTTGCTAGCACATCACCAACAAAGTTTCAGACATTTTTTCATGCGAACATGATTATTATGTCGACTATTTCACTCACCTACGAAATGAACCAATCAGAAACTCTAGTCAAGTTCGGCTTACCGATAATACCAAACTTGACTCTTGACTCTGATTGGCCTATCAAGTTCGGTGTTTTCAGATTTGTTTACAGTGCATGTGACAGTTAAACGTCAAATATAAGTGATTACGCTGTGCACGCATTCAAAAATGAGTAGATTTGGGATGAATTCTATCGAATCAATCAACGAAAAAATCGATAAAAATGTACCGAAAAATACGAGGAAATCGAAGGAGTACATTTGGAAGCAATTTACCAGATTTTGCGATGAACGAAAATACCTATTATCTTTCACTCTGTTTGTGAAATAGTCTAATAAAATTCCACTCGTGATTGAATTTATCTCATAAGTCTGTCTTTCATTTATGATCTCAACTGAATTGATTCGAGAAAACACCACTCGTCCTGCGGACTCGTGGTGTTTTCTCGAAACAATTCAGTTTCGTTCAAAAATGAATCGACAGACTTATCGCGAAAATTCAATCACTTGTGGTATTACTACTGATAAACGAATCGCTTAGCAACCCAAAGCAGACCATGTTATCAAAACGATTCAGAAATAATCTTACGTTTTATTTATGACAGTTTGTTTGAATATTGTTTCTATGAAAAGTGCACATGAATTTACAAGTACTTTTATAGTGAAATAAAGAAATGAGGATAATTAACGTTTATTTGAAAAAATGGCAATAAATAATTACTTATTGTATACAATAGGGGAACAAAATAAATTGAATAATTTGGAACCATTAAAATTAAAAGTGAAATGGTTAATAATATAATAATAATAATAATAACGTTTATTCACCAGAATATAACTTATATGAAAAAAAAGTACAATATATAGCAAGAATAAACAAAAATAATCACTGAAGCTGTAGTAGTCACAGCTTGTGTGTGATGACAAAACATACAGGTCAATCAATATAGAATATAGTCATGAACACATAAAAATTTTAAAAAGCAACATGGGAGAATGAATATGTAAATATGGAAAACTCAACTGAAGAATATCAAGTATGGAATTATAAAATTTGGACAACACGACATTTCGAAATACAATATACGACACTTTGAAATATAAAATATAATGCACAAATATAATAACAATAATAGCATAAATAACGGAAGGAACTTAATTGAGGATATTTTATCCTTATCATTACAATTCAAATATATACAGTTATTGAATAGGTCTAAATCCTGCTAATAATTTTTTTTGTATCACTCAATCAGCCTTCTATCATTTTGTCTATTTTTATTTTGCCTGTCTCATTGACAAATGATAAAAGTTGTGTTTTGAAGCGTTTTAAGGAAGTTTCATTAATGATTTTTTGTGGTAATTGACTGAAAAGTTTGGGTGCCAAATAGGTGTAACTTTTTGGCAGTTTTAGAAACTGTTGGTAAACAATATTGATTTTTTGTTCTTGTTTCATATTTATGATTATGAGTGGTAAGCTCGCTTCTATTTTTATATTGCTGGCAACCAATCTGAATAATATATAATCGTCTGATATCTAATATTTGTGTTTCAGTATAGAGTAAAGAGCTTGCATATCTTGTAGTGTTGAGCATCATTCGGAGGAATCGTTTTTGAGAGATCTCGAGGGCATGCAGGTAACTTCTTGATACTCCTCCCCAGCCAATAATGCCAATAACTCAAGTGTGACTCAACCAAACTATGGTATAGAATTTTGTTATATTTGAAGCCCAAAAATGTTTCAACCTGTTTGAATCGAAATAGGATACTGCGAAGTTTTTTTGTTAAATATTCCATATGATAGTTCCAACGCAAATGATTATCGAAGTAGATGCCTAGGTATTTGATTTTTTTTTGCAGGTTTTATTGAGAATTCTCGTTATACTATATTCTGGTAACGATGTTTCATTTATTGTTACAATTTTTAAATTGTAAGGATATCTGTGAAAGATTCGTTTATATACCAATTACAGAAATAATTCTAAATCTGCCGTTTCAAGCTTTCGTTGCAAATTAGCTAAATTTTGTTTTAATAAAATGAAAATACAAGAAATATCATAGTTAGATTATTGTAAATCGACCTACGAGATATGAGTACATATCTCTGATAATTCAAATCTGTATTAGCTCAGTTGATAGAGTATCCGGTAAGATAACCAATAACCGCAAGGTTGGGGGTTCGATTTTCGGCGTCAACACTTTTTTTTTGTTTTACTTTATTTTCCATAAATAATCAATTTTTAGTCCAGTTTTCTAGTCGATAATATCAATAAGGAAGAGCAATTAGTAATTACATCTGTTAATCTTACAGGATTCATGGGTTTGACGGCTTATTGAGAGCCGTGCGGTAAGTAACTTTCCGCACGAGTGAGAATAAAGGTCACTCTTCATACGAGTAGAGTAGAGAGTGCGATATGTGTTACTTTCCTATGGATTGTCGACTTGACGTAAAAGATTTCTCACGCGTCTCATTTATCTATCGTCTTGTATGAGAAATAACTATTAATCAGTGAAAATACTCATTTTGAAAGTGTTTGGATTAAACAATGTCGGGTTTGGTTTTGTACTGATTGAGCTACGTTTAAGAAGAGTACAGCTTCAATCAATACTCTTTTTATACACTTACGTGTCAATCAAGTACCGATGAGATTTGTGCTGATAATCGATTTGTCTTCCATTTATATATTCAACAATGATCCAATAAAGTCAATTGACCAACAGAAGATTGAAAATTCAATGGCCTGTGAGTCATCTAACTGTTGTTTCTGTGAAACGGTATCACCTCTTGCATGCAAATCTTGAAATAATGATGTTATAATAATAAGTACACCTATCCAAAAAGTGACTATTAATTTTCACTCGATTTAGGACAATGATGAAATAAAAAAGGGAATAGATGACTTGCTTTTACTGCAGCACCGTATCGTGAAATTGGCCGATTTGATACACTTTTTTCGACGGTGTCGCATCTATCTATTTTCAGATTGTCGTGTTCGTTTCGAGAAAATTGGATTTTGAAGTAGCCGCGTAAGGTGACTCTAATATTTTTTGAATTATTCTTTTGTAATTGGACTTTTTATTAGAAGAGGAGAGATCAAAGTCGATGGCGTTTGTTATAAAATACTATGAATGACATTCATTAAACTACTCCTACTATGGATTGGGAAATTAATAGTGCCAGGTTATTCATTTTCAAAAATTTCACAATACTATCCAAAACAAAATTAGAATAAAATATAGGGCCTCTCAACGAAACTTTCCTCAAATATTGAAAATCGTCTTAGTTTTTAGGGGTACATATTCTTCTTCAAACCACATTCGTTAGTCTACCTCTTCACTTTGCCAGGTACCCCCCAAATTGTTCCAAAAACAACATATCTGTTACCTAGCATTTGAATGGACCCAGCGATCAGAATATCCGTACATATTTTGTGATTTTTTTCTTCACTCAAAGCAAAATGTTGGCGATATATTTCTCAGCAAGGTAAATCAAAATATTCCCGAAATGAATGAAAATATTGGAAATTTCCGAGAAAGAATATAATTCTGATCCCAAAAATCGAATAAATACCAATTGAATAGGGATGTGAAAATAATTCCAAATTGCAGGAGAATATCTACTTTTCAGAGGAAGCATGACTTTGGTATAATATCAATTGAAATAATTGATTACACACATGTTCTTTTCGATCATATCATATTTGTGTTTTCTAACGATCACAGATACGACCTTGAATATAGTTCTCATGTATGGAGCTCAGCACCAAAACATTCATTGAAACTTCTTTATTCTATTCAGAGTAAAGGCCATCCGTCTTGTTGGTGATTCTTCGCTCACAAACTCGATCACTTCATTGGAGCATCGTAGAAGGGTAGGAGACATCAATGGTTCCACGCTTACCAGTATCAACAAGGATCACCCGACGAGTACGGAATTCCCACCCTTTTGTGGGACCCCCCGAACCTCTCTTGCTCAGGGACCTCTCGAACCCCTCTTGCTCAGGGATCTTTTTTCAAGGTTTTCCCTGAGGCTTACAAAACCTCAAAAATTCAAGGTGAATGTTAATTCGTATCTCCTGTCCCTTGATTCACGCGGTGTTCTTTGAACATTACAGGGTTTCTCTTTCGTGTGAATTTGTATATTGAAAAAAAGGGATTCAACGGGTTAGGAATTTGAAAAAAAAATTAAATTTAGAATGTATTTTTCTATAACTCTATGAAACTTTGAATGATGCAACAAATGGTATGTTTTGGAGGTAGATGAGGGACTGTTACGAATGTTTTTCGAAGGAAAATGTGATCGCCCATAGACCAGTTTTGGATTTATTGTCCTTTCTCGGTACAGCGTAGATCGAAATTAGCAAGTAATGATATAATAGGAAATGATAACAATTGGTCTTTCGTTTATTGCCAAACCTAGAGATATTGTAATATTACCAAAAAAGATTGGCTGATGAGATATTCCTCGAAGCAAAACCAAACATGAAAATTAAAGATATTAGACAACTCGAATGAAACCATCAAAAATGTGATTAAAATCATTGAATAATTGGCAGTATTCACTTTTACTCATCAATGAATACGTACATTTTGAAATTTCTTGGATGTTTATAATGTAGGCTTGGGCAGGAAATATTTGCTGATATTAACAGCCATTAATAAATTTCGGAAATCTAATATGATTAATGATTCTCGTAGTGATGACGAAAATTCTCACTCATTACTCTCTATGTGAGTAATTGGTTAAGCTGAAAATAGCTTCAGCGAAAAACGGAACGTAGTTTGGTTCACAATCTTTAAATTATGTATTAGATTTTTTTTTATAACTGTATTTCATCAAACGACGCTCATTGAATTTGGAAACATTACGTCTGCATATACACAATTAAAAAAAAATATATTGCCATCAAAAATTCTACAATCACCCTATTGGATGAATTAAACACTCTGTATGACCTAATTCAGATCATTCGAAGTAGTTATTAGGAAAAATCCATGAAAATGTGCGTGTTATTCAGCCTATTTTTTAATGATTGCTTTTTCATGAACGATGATCAATTTTCCAATCAATCTACAATGCTACCTACGTAATTCTTCTGGCAATAATAATGAATGAAATATTCGCTGACATTTTCAAATACACATAATAAAGATTTTTCATAATCTCATCACAATTACTTTTATTCAACTAATTCAAACCAATCATCGTTGAATGATGAAACAATTGACCTATATCCAGATACCTTTCATTCTGAGTCAAAAATCACCTCTTCTGAATCACCCGATTAAAAATGAATCACAACACGTTAAACTATAATCGCTTTTTCTATAACCGACGAAACTGTAGAAATGATAGATTACACCTTCATTAGATAATTACACAGAAGCGTAACAATATCATCAATATAATCACACAAATTACTTTAGGGTCAGTTTTGGGAACAGTAATAGATTACTTTATCGCAGATAGTTATCTTCGGTCTCGATGGTTATGGAAATTACGTGAAATTTATTGATTTAAATGATAAACCCACTGGTTTGGTGAATACAAATTGTTCAATTAGGTATGCCCGGAGGAAAGTGAGTTTATTTTATAAATAGTTGCGAAATCGTTGTTCTGGTTTACATAACTGGTTGTATTTATAGTAGTCGTTTTTGTCCATAGAAGGCTTATTATAGTCATTATGTAGGCGCCCGAAGTTGAAAAAAAATTATTCAAATGGACTGATATTAATGATAGTGGCAAGCAATGTTCTTAGATAACAGAAATAAGAGTTTCATGACTCATTGAAGGTCAGAGAAAAATATTCATTTGAGGAGTGCAACAAGAAAAAAGAAAGATAAAAAAGAAGATAAAAAGCAGATAACCTTTTTGGCATTTGAAGGGCTGTAACGAGAACCACGGTTTGTCTGGGATTTTTCTGTGAGTTGCAATGATTTGTCCTTGCCAATTTTTCATTTATTCATTCATTCCATTTTCTGGCCGTTTACAAAGTAAAGAAGTCGTCAAAATAACATATCTATCTCAAAGCTAAGTATTGAGACTCGAACTTCTATGCAATACAAACATTCATTTATCAAATGCTGCCTCGAAGATAATAAGTAAAAAGGGGAGTAGCAGTTTTAGATGGACTCTTTCCCCCTTTTTGTGAATGAATCGAACGTCTTTGAATGAAATACACGTTTGTAATTTTTGTGATTTAACTCCTTTCATAATAGTTGTAATATAAATTTTTTGATTCGTAGTAGAAGAAATTTAGAAAATAATACTACATATTTCAACCTATATTACAAAGAAGATCTCAACCACTTCAATAAGTTGTCTCTGATTCCATAAATGTACAGCTTCTCAAATTGAATAACACTGTTAACGCAATCGAATGCCTTTATAAGTATACAGAACAATCCAGCAGGGCACTCGACTGACTCTAATGGTCGGTTCATACACCTTTTACTTTTACTTCAACTTTTACCTTGAGAATGGAATTGGACCGTTCATACACCAGTGTTAAAGTAAACAGAACGCATGCGAAGTGATAAAAAACAAACGAAGAAGTAATCGTGGGTTACGTCATTTTTTTGATTTGCAGTTTGCTATTTTCGGATAATCGGATAATGACAGATATTTCTCAGAAAACCCATTTTATTTCATCTCTGTAAAATATTCAGAAGAAGAACAGGGCTACGTTTTCTTATAATGTTGGTGGCACTGCTTGCTGTGATGACTTCACATGCACGCATGCACAGTCCATAAAATTATCTCAATTTTAAAGTAAAAGTTCTCATCCTTAAACCAAAAGTAAAAGTGCCGTGTATGAACGCCTCGATTGATTTACATTCTGACAACTTTCTTAAAGTAAAAGTAAAAGTGTGGTGTATGAACCGACCATAAGTTATTGACAAGAACGTCATCAAAACAAAACACCATGGAGGAGTAAAATTATGTTGATCATTGCTCAATATTTCATTAGCATTCAGAATTATTTGAAATAAAGGGGATATTGGAAAGTATTCAAGAGAGCTCTGATTTAACTTCATATTCGTATTCGTCGGGTCAAAATACGGAATAACAATGAAGAGTCTCACCTGACATCTCATTTACATGTCATTCTCTTTATTCGTCTCATTTATCAGGACCCGAATCGAACAAATACGAAAATGGTAATAAACTCACATATCCGTTATAGGTACGAAGTAAAAAAAATCATAATTGAACATTCATAATATGATTTATCCTTCTGAATTTCATTAAAATGATAGTTTGATTGAATCTTGTGAACAAAGTTCAATTTCATACCAATTTTTCATGTCAAGTTACATCTTTAACAAATCTAGAATTAGAGGTTATAGAAAAATGATGTATTTAAGTGGTGCACAAAATCTCGGGACAGGTAAGATATGGTTTATTGTACAAACTGCAGTCATTTATGGTCCCAAAAAATCGAAATCAGTTGGTAAGCAACAAACGGCCTGATTAGCTAATGGAACTGGACTGGTTTCACTTCAACTATGCAAATACCTAGTATTTATAACTGGATTCTGATGAATTAATTGTTTTGTTACAAGTTGAACAAATATGTGTATCTGAACTGTTCTTGACAGAACAATGGGGTACATTGTATGCCTTCAATATAATTTCCTTACCTGATAAAACAACGACATCATTGTGTTAGAGTTGTAGTTATTACTACACAATAAATCAGGTCTCCCATGGAATGTCAAACTTCAAGCAATGACAGCACTATTCATTTATTCAATTGTACTTGAATGGGAATTTTAAATGACATTAAATTTGAAGTTCATGATATTTTTTAAATCATTTCGCTATTATCTGTTATAGCTGTAAAAAAAATATAGTGCATAACTCGCATGGAATCCCAATTTGCACAATATCCTATTCTCTGATCATTCTCAATCTTTATCCACCCCCAAGACCATAGAATCCTCCCACATCCACCTCTCGCCGTCGTAAATTATTAACACACAAACATCAGAGGAGTCGGGGGCTGGAAGAGAATATTAAGTACGGGGTGGTGTCTCCTCTCGCACCCCTGCGGCCGTCTTGCGAACCCCAAGTCAAGTCCGCACTTCATAATAGCATAAGTAGACGTCCGAGACAGACGAACTCGGTGATAAATGATGAATTTACACACTCAACTCCTTATTTTGGTTTGCGAACTTTGCGTTCGTTGTCGGAGCGGAATTTGACCGGTGCGAAAGTTATTTGCGGACGATTGTGTGTGCCCAAACGGATAGAAACTCGGCAGTCCACAGAAGGGTGAAATTATTATTTCCACAAATCCTGAATTTCAGAGAATAGTTTTTGTCAAGAAATGTTGGTTGGGTAACAGGATCAACTTTTCTTAAAAAAAAATTTATTTCGAATTTGTATAAATTCTTCTTCAGGGCTCTGTAACACTGAATTGCTTTTCGACGTTTGGACTCCCAGGCTAGAATATCAAGAACTCATAGACATATCTCTATCACAACAAAAATCTAACCAATCAACCCCCTTACGAATAGACTGGCCAAACTGCAATACTTATTTCTACACCCTGTTCCGCCTTCGAGTTACTGGTATATAAAATACTTTCACAATCATCTGGACTCAATGACTCCAGCAAGGTAGTCGAAACGTTGAACAATTTGATATTTCAGATTATAACCTGAAAGGACTATTACTATAGCAATCACAGCACCACACCTGAAAGGAAAGGACGGAGGGATTGGTGATAGGTAACCACTTCCGATTGAACTGATAGGGTTCTTAGGTATACTGATAGGCTATTGTCTTCTCCAGGTGTATCTGAACAGACTGCACAAGCCTCCTGCTGCTCTTCCATGTACCATACACAGACATATTTTGATTCTCATTTTAATAACTGTATTCTATTCAGCATTGAAAATAGTACTTGAGTTCAATCCCTTGTTGAGTCTCAGTTCCAGTATCGAATTTCCAAAACTCGTCAATAAACCAGCCTTGGACAACAAGTCTCTCCAAATGGCTATGCGAAACAGCGGAAAAATAATGTGAAAAATAGATGATTTCTATTTTCAACCTATCAGAACTGCAGCACACGAAAAGAGAGAGCGTTGTGAAGAAATGTACGACTTAATATATAATATAAAAAATCAAATTCAAATAATGAATCAATCGTATTTTTGAATTCGAGGTATGTGTGTAAGAATTTCACCTTTTATAGTTGGTCAGATTAATATTAATCGATGATTATAAAAATTCACTATAAAACCAAAATGTCTATCTTTCGGCGAAGCCAAGAGCAGAATGGACGCGTGTCGTTTCAAACATTTAATGTTAGGATCAAAGTTCAAATATTCCTTCAATCAGGACCATTGAACGTCGAAAACGGACCCTAGATGTGCTTGAGTAAAACATTTGGTAGAATATATTATTATATGCAGGGTCGGACTCACTGTAGTACAATAACACTCCTGAAGAAGCTATTGTAAATTGAAACGATTGAGGCGATTTTGTAAACTGTCTATTGGAAATCTCACAATAAAGTGTTTATTCGATTACGTTATCATGTATTGTAGGTTTCACGGTATGAGCTAAAGCTAAACGATTATAATAAAACCAAATAGACCCTCGACTTGTGAAACCCGAGAATTCCCGTTATAAATGAAAAAGGACCGAATGAAAGCCGGTAATTTTGTCTCAGAGAGGTATTATATTATATATCAGGCAGTTTATTGCAGTTGATAAGCAGATATAGTATTTTTCAAAGTAAATGGTATTGGCTTATTAACTGCAATAAACTAACCGATTTAATCCCATTGTGTAGAAAATCATCTGGTAAAAGATGCAAATGTGCTCCAACTTAAGAAATTTGAATTTTGCATAATGTAGGAGATATACAAGTAATTTATTCAAATGTTACAATTCTATTCTACATTCAGTGTCGCTATCGCTATGCTCATCTAAATTAATTATAATTGGCGCAATTGATTTTACAGAAAGGTACGAGTTTTCAACATTTATAAACATGACTAACAGAACTTTTCCAACTCTCGGTAGGAATGTCATTCATACAGTTCCTAATTAATTCTACCACACTACCACTTAAAGTCGGAGAAGTATTTTTTCGCGCACGCTCGATTTAAGTTGGTGCCACATAAGCTCTATGGGATTGAACACGCAGTAGTAGGGAGTTAGTCGTAACACTGTATGTCCCAATTCTTCTGCAATTGTATCACAAACATACGGTTTTTTTTCCAAGAAAATGACTGCAGCACTAGTAAAAGTTCTTTTTTTGTATAATTTTCCTCAAAATATATGTCATTTGCAGCCATGAAGTTTTGAATCTCCAATTTCGTATTCTTTGGGCCAGGAATTTTTTGCAATTGTCGACTATGATAGCTTGCGTTGTCCATTAATATTACGCTGTTTGGCGGAATGATGGGTAACAGACAATTTTTAAACCAATCTTCAAAAAGCTGTGCTGTCGTATCTTCGTGATAATCAACATAAGAGTCCTTAATAAGCCACATAGCTCTCTCTTCCCTTTATTTGATGGTGGTTTTGTTTTACACTTATCAGAGGAATCAGACCATCCTTTGGAAGGGGTGTCATGCGTGTCAAACGACGTCTCGTCGAGGTAGAGTATTGTCCGATTTTCAGACCGGTATTTTCTTATTGACGTTATATATTCAGAACGCCAGTTTATTAAACGTGTGGATTCCATTATTACTCGTCTCTTGTCAATTTTGCGATATCTAAAGCCCATTGCAGACAGAGCTCGCCAAAGAGTGGTGAGGCCACAGTTGATGTGAGTTTCGTCATTGATGAGCCGCTGTTTCAGACATTTGAGTGTAGGGACACGCTGCTCATCGTACATAGTGTAGATTTTTCGCCTTATCAAATCTTTTTCCCAGTCGTCCAGACTTTTTGTGACACCGGAATCTATAAGCTTTTTTCTTGATCCCATGGAATTTTCAACAATTCGTCTAACTGAAGTAAGAGACACCTTCGTCAAATTACTGGTTACTTTTGCTGCAGCACCCGCGTTATATCCTTGTTGAAGTAAGGAACTGTACACATTTTTTATAAAGATGTTCGCGTCACAAGATAAGTGATTCTTCTTTAACGAACCACTGGAAAAAGCACAATTACTTTTTATCCACGGATGCCACATACTGCCTATTCTGTACGTTGGGGTATAAAATCTTTGCTATTAATGTCTGTAATAACAAATAGGAAAATGTTATAAAATTATTGCACGCCGTAACACAAGTGAACACTTCCAATGAAAAACAAAGACCAAAATGAACAAGAAGTGTAAGCTGTAATCCTCTACAATCCCTCTCTGAGAAACAAAATTACCTGAATCCGGTCCTTTTACATTTATGATGTGCATCTCGAATTTTACAACTTAAGGGTCTAATTGGTTTTATTATAATCATTCAGTCAATACCATTTATTGTGGAAACTACTATACCATTCAGAGTGAAACATATTATGATGGACAATTCCATCAGTAGTTATACATGGAACTTGGATCTCATGATTTAGGAGGTGAAGATTGGAACGGCATTGAAAATAAATCGAATCGCAAAACGACATTATACGGGTCGAATAAATTGTTTCTTTGTTGATAAATTATTAGTTTCATAACCATCGGTACCGTGACTACTTTCCGTAATTGTGTAACGTGTAAATACTAGGCTAAACGCTCATTACAATCGGATTTCCGTGCAATTTGAAATTTATGTTAAAATTTTCAGGCAACATTTTTTTATTGATATACTTCAGTTACCCGTCAACTACAGATAGATCTTCACAGTGTTATATACTACAGAACAAGAGATGTGTCAATCTGAGTGGTTTCCAAGAAGTTGTGTCCGTGAGGCAAATTAATCAGGATGACGTTGTTGACACTGTTGACAGTAATATGAATCAGAGAGATTTTTTGGGTATGAGTTGAGGTATCTCTGAAATGGCAGATAGAAACCATATCAAACAGCTAGTCAATCAATTAGTTCACTCTGCAAAATATTTATTGGCATTTTCAATTGGATATAAACCACTTTCCAATCATGAACCGGGACGGTGCCGGTGGAGGTCGTTCTAGAGCGGGATCTTAGACCAATATGAACGGGAAAATTCTTTACGCGATGGTGGCGCTAATGTGTTTAACAGATGGAAACGTTCATAATTTTTTACTCTTTTCCTGCTCACTGAGGAATGTAAACATAGGAAAATGTGTGGGGTTTGCTTTTTGAAAAAAATGTCATCGGTATGAATGATTTCTTCAATACGTTTCAATGGGAACATTTTTGGACGCTTAAAAGTATGCATTCGTTTTTCAAATTATGCTTAATGTATTATGCAATGGTTTGACACACTCTCTCTTTCTCTCTCTCTCTTTCTCTCTCTCTCTGCAATGAGTCTTTTCAACTTAAACTTTATGTCATTACTATTATCTTCAACTTCATAAATTCATCGACAGGTTGCCATAAAATTAGAACCCCAAAAATGGAGGTTCGAGCTACCTTTATCCAATAGAACATTATATAAAAATGAAAACAAGTAGAGCGATTTCGTAAAGCTCCTCAACTTCTCGCCGTAAGCATATATCGTATCAAGTGGCTCGGCAGGTGTCCCTTCGCTGCATCAAAATAATATCAAACATTCTATAAAAGAATTCGGGTAGAAAGGAGGAGATTTGCTAGCACCCACTGTTATAGTTATAATCGGATTGACCACCCGCTTTTTTGTTGACGCAGCGTGTTCCAGTAATAAATACTGTGCAGCTCCAAGAAAGAAGTTTTCGCAGGAGAATAACTTTTCATTTCTATACTTGTTGATAACAAAAACTACCAATCAATAATGACATTAACACGAACATGATTCTACATAATACATTACAGGACGTTCACTTTCAACATGGTGACATATGATAATTGCCACTTCAACACTCCGCCTCAATTTCATATGTCAACTAAACTGAACATTACCTGAATTGTCACTTTTCAAATGAGTATCGACAAGTCCCAGAACTGAACGAAGTTTAAGAAATTGTTCTCCATTCAACCCCTTCGTTGAAATATCAGCTTTCTGCTCATTCGATGGAATATAAACAACAGATAGTATACCACTGTTAAATAAGTCTTTAACATAATTATATTTCACATCGATATGTTTCAATCTTTGATGTTCCCATTCGCTCAACAAATGAATGCATGATTGATTGTCTTCGTATAATGTTATTCGTTTGTCATTTATTATCCCAAAATCGGTAAGCAGATTCTTTAACCAAGCTAATTCTTTTGAAGCATTAGCCAAAGCTACATACTCCGCCTCAGTTGAAGATAAGGCTACAGTTGATTGTTTCTTCGTTTCCCAAGAAACAGTAGCACCAAAAATTTCAAATAGATAACCAGAAGTCGATTTACGGTCATTATGATCCCCGGCCCAATCAGAATCGGCATATCCGATTAGAGGATCTGAACAGTTATTGATACAGTAATGAAGACCATGATTCAAAGTCCCCTTAATATATCTCAGAATACGCTTTAATCCGACCCACTGAGATTCAGTTGCATTACTTTGAAAACGACTATTCAGGTAATGTTCAGTTTAGTTGACATATGAAATTGAGGCGGAGTGTTGAAGTGGCAATTATCATATATTTTGAAATAACGAAAAGTTTTCCGTTATATGATTCTGGATTTATTGGCCCAAAAATGTCCCTGTCAACGAGTTTAAGAGGTCTTTTGGCACGATTTCTGTGATTGTTATGAGGAAGTTCCGTTTGCTTTCCTTGTATGCAAATTTCACAAGTTTCCCAATCACCATTTTCAGTATCTATCTTCAGATTATCTATTTGTTTCTCCAGCTTCTGCAGACTACTCTTGCCGATGTGACCTAGTCGTTTGTGCCATAGGTTAGCAGTGCTGTTCAGGAGGCATGCGTTGTCTTCGGGTAAAGTTGTGTGCACGAAGTTCAACTCATAAAGTTTTTGATTCCTTTGGGCAACAGCAAGCTTCATCGTTCCTTTAAAAATGATTGCCTTTCCAGCTTCAAAAAGTATAGTGAAACCTTTCATTTCTAGTTTTCTTACTGATAGTAGATTCAATTCCAGTTCGGGTGCCAACAAAACTTCGGAAATTGTAATATCAATTTTCTTTCCATCTACTATAGATTTGACGTGAACTTCGCCTTTCTTGTTAGCAATAAGATGCTGTCCTGATTTGGCAACTCTGATGTATATTGGATTTTCCATTGTGATAATATTCCTCAGAAGAGATTCGTCATTAACAAGATGTTCGGTTGCTCCCGAGTCTAAATACCAACAAACTCTTCCAGTCTTCTGCTGATCGATAACGGGAAAACAGAAATTCGTATCCTGGTCCTCATCTGCAATTGCGGAATTCGCCCTTTTATGGTCTGCTCTGGTGGATGATTCTAATTTTCTGCAATCCGCTCTTTTATGACCAATGACACCACAGTTATGGCATTTGAAGGGATAACTGTTAGGATTTTGTGAATCAGACTTCTTAAATCGAGTTCTTGACTTGGACATATTTGAGTAGTTTCCTCGATCAGAATGTGTTGAAAAAGCTGTAGCTGGTTGAGGTTCATTCCTGATTTTACACCGTCCATTAGATAGAGGTTTGGACTGTTCATCAAGAAGTCTATTTTTCACGAATGCTAGAGTCAATTGATCACTCGTTAATGTTTCCATTGCCGTCACAACTACATCATATTCCGGTGGCATTGTGAGAAGCAAATGACAAACTATATCTGTTTCTTCTAATGTAGCTCCAGTTGATTTGAGCTCTCGGATCATCTTATCGAATTTCAAGAAATGAGCTTCCATTCCCTCTGATAGGTTCAGCTTCATAGTTAAAAGAGCTTTTCTGAGACGTAGCTGACTAGCTACCCCTTTCCTTTCAAAAGTATCCTGCAATTCTTTCCACACACCATGAGCCGTTGGTTTTCCTTTCGCGTACTCCAGATGACTATCCGCTATCTTCTGTATGATCACGGATTTACACCTCTTGTCGTTTTTCTTGTCTTGGGCATCCCTGGCATCTTTTTGTGCTTTTACAGATGCATCATCTCCTGGATCTACAGATTAAAACTTCAGCGGTTCCTCAACGTATTTGAGTAGATCTTTTCCGTCTAGTAAGGTTTCCATTCTGAAACGCCAGTTATCGTAGTTCGTCCCATCAAACAGTGGAATCTTGTACTTCTCGTCGTCATTCATGATTATACAAATTACTTTTCCAGATTAGGGTTTCAGACTGGGCCCATAACCAGCGCCCAGATTCTATTTCACGAATTCGATTATCGAATTGTTTAGAATATGCGTATATTATCGATACAGCGCATCCTACAGTCACAGTCTGAGCTATTCGACAATCGAATTCGTGGAATAGAATCTGGGGGCTGTTGACGCAGCGTGTTCCAGTAATAAATACTTTGCAGCTCCAAGAAAGAAGTTTTCGCAGGAGAATAACTTTTTATTTCTATACTTGTTGATAACAAAAACTACCAATCAATAATGACATTAACACGAACATGATTCTACATAATACATTACAGGACGTTCACTTTCAACATGGTGACATATGATAATTGCCACTTCAACATTTTTAATATCATAAATTATATTAGCCACGACTATACAACGTCGAATTCCATAAAATTATGTCTGAAGGAAAGTTATGCTGTGGAAGGAATTCGCCATGCCAAAATATGGAAAAGATAACCTGAATTTAATATTACGAAAACGTTAACATTTTTGCATAGTATATTATTCAACAAACGTATAATGATGGCTATTATTCACGAGGTGGAGTTTAAATCACCCAGTAGAATACAATACTTTAGCCACGACTATTGTATAAACCATACATTTTAAAAGCAATAGTGGAAAGAAAATTTATATACCTAATCCAAAATCTATATTTATAACAATCTGTTTGAATACCTAAGAAATATCAATGACATCAAAAAATTCAAAAGAAATTTGAAAAATATTTATAATGCATTAGTTTCTTCAAGAAACATATGCATTATGAATATTTTATACAATAGTCGAGGACAAGGTCATATTTTCTTGAAGTTTGTCATTTGAGTTACACGTGTACTGACACTGAAAGTACAATAATAATAATAAAATAATAATAATGTTCATTCATCAAAAAATAAAATATATTGTTGTAATTACATGCATATGTGAATAAATAGGCAAAATCACAGAAACAGTTAATTCTGTTGGTATGCGATTGTAAGTTTACATTAAATCATGAGTCCATTTTAATTTTTCCAGTTTTCCTTTCAAGCATCAATCAAGTTTTTAAAGTCGAAGTCGAGTGATTTTTGTCACAATTGAGTAGTTCACATAAAAAAATATGATGTTTCAGCTTACTTTAGATACACACTCAGACATATTATTGGACACACAAACATACCAGCAAAACAATATAAATATTATATAAATGAAATTTCAGGTAGATATAAAAACTATAAAAATAAATGAAATACCAGAAGCTGTGTAAAATTATTTAAATCGTTTGAGGAGATATGTGTTTCAACAAGTGTTGGCTGATTATATCATTTATAAATTCTCTGTTTCTCAATATCAATCCTACAACTCTTTACACCAAGTCGTATTGCATTGCAATCGTCCAAACATTTAAAACTACTCGTGAGTAATTTCTCACGGATGGAACACATGTGTTCGTGTTATCACTTTCATGTTTCCAAGGAACATGTGCAGTTGATGTGTTCCATATATATATTCACTCATTGCAATAATTAAAATTTTTACAGCGCCTCATTAAAGCTGTGTCCCAACTCAACATATTGAAAATAATAAATCGATTTCGATTTTAATCATGGGGAAGGAGATTGAATGTATGGTACATTCTATACCAGAAATAAATATGCGTGGCGAGATTGGTATATATTATATATGGTGAGTGATTGAATTCAAATACCTGATTGCCGTTCATATTGTCTACTACACAACTTCCATTTCATCAAAAACCTGTTCGTCGAGTTCAAAAATTATGATCCAGTTGTCGTTCGAATGGCTTTTGAAAATTTCACACATCATACATAAGAAATCTATTCGAAGACAGGTCCTATCTGAGCCTTGTATATCATTAGAAGCTGGCGAGGAGTGAAGTATTTCTGCGCACGAAATAGAAATCCAAGTTTTTGGGAAGCACCTTTAGCGATAGTTCTCACATAGTTTTCCCATCACTGATCGTAATTCCTAGTATCGAGATACTTGACTCTAGAGGAATAGTTACTCCTGACATCTGAACACTAGATGATAGATCGGCTTTCCTTGAGAAGAGACATGCCTGGGTTTTTCTAGCATTAAATTCCAAGTTCATGTTACCCCACTCTATTATTTTTATCAAGTCATCGTTAATTTATTTGACGTTTCGTTGAATTTGATATGGGTTGGGTTATCTGGTTGATATGGGGACTCTGGAATAGAAACTATGAAGAGTACTGTCGTCCGCAAAACTATGTACTGAACAAGATGGTTTCACAAGCAAATTATTGATTTGAAGCAGAAATGAAGTGGGCGCCAGAACTGAACCCTGTGGGACACCTGCATTTATTAGGATAATAGCAGATGATACTCAATCAACAACCACATACAGGGACCTATCAGACAAGAAACTCTTTAACAAAGCACACTACTTAGGAGGCGAACTGTAAGACGGTAGTTTAGAAAGGAGACTCCGATGCCAAACTCGATCAAACGCTTTAGAAATATCGAGTGCAACAGCTATCGTTTTTCCGAATTTTTCGATTGAATGCTGCCAAATATGAGGAACTTACGCCAATAAGTCACTGGTTGATCTTTGATGGCGAAACCCGTATTGTCGATCATCAATTATTCCTGATTTCACTAGATAGTTGATAAGCTTCATATTGATTGCTTTTTCCATGGCTCTGGAAATGATAGAAAACAGTGCAATTGGTCTATAATTACAAATAATATAACTGGCTGAGCCCTTGCTGTCCTCCAGGACCAAGGAACAACTCCCCAAGTAGTATGAAAGGTTGAATTATTCGCAAAGCACTAGTGTCAATTCGGGGGCACGTGCTTTCAGAACAATTCAATCAGATCCGCAAGCCTTATTCGTCTTCAGGTCCATTGAAATATTTCGTATATTTTGTTGGTGGAAAATTATTTTAGGCACATGACTGTCGATGGGCGTGATATTCGGAGGATCTTTTCCCTATGAGTCCAGAGTAGAATTTTCAGCAAACGTATTTGCGAATATATTTGCTTTTTGTTGGGCAGTGGTGGCTTGTGATCCATCTTTATCAACAATAGCATATCAGTCAACGCACCGGGGATTTTATGCATCTTGTCATGAATAATCAGGCGAACCAAAAGCGGTATGGTTTTTGAAAAATCTTGGAAAATATAAGAGATATCTGAATTGTAAAAAAAAACCTGTAAGAGAAGAAAATTCCTGAGGAATTAGATCCCAAAGTTTACTGTTTGTTGTATCTCACACATTACTACAGTGTGATGAATTCAGAATATTCACTATATTTTCACTATTTGCAGGAAAACATTTATAAGTGTCATCAACTTCTGATTCCTATAACTTCTATATTCTATATATATATTCCTATTCGTTCACACTATCACTCCACACATTTCTCAATTATATAGCATATCAAGGCGAAGAAGTAATCAGGACAGGTTGTGGTTACTTGGCAAATGAAAAAATAAATTTGAAAAAACCACAACAATAATAACGTATGTTTGTTCATATTTACCTAACCTATTTGTCAATAAAAAGTAACGTAACAGCTTAATCAAGTATCTATTTACCTGTACACATTACTTTTGAATTTTTGAGTCAAAAAACTGATATTAATTTGTGAATTAGTCCTTGACAGCAATTCACATAATTTATTTGTGGAGAAATCTAATGAGATTTCGGATGCCCTAGATAAAGTTTTTCCATAATAATGAATTTTAAAGAATCGTGATATTTCAAGTAGTTATATTGACAAGCATAAAAAATCGATTAAGTTTAATGAGATATTGTGTTATTGAAACTACAGAACGAATTATTTTCATGAAATAGTTGGTAAATGAAGTTACTCACTCACAAAATGTTGGTAAATTAATTAACCAAATATTAAACGGTAGGTTATAATAATGTTTGGGAACGTGATTTTATAATAAATCAAGTAATCGAGAACAACATATCGATTATTTATCATTGTATTCCCCACCCTACTTTGACACTACCAGAAAAATAAATTGAGATTCTGAGAAAAAAATTATATTCTTGACTCAGGATCAAGGTTATTTGTGGTGAACTGAAATCGATGACATAAGAAATTTTCACAGTTTTTTGTTGAATAATTCAAGTAAATGACGTACCAACATGTGTAAGAAATTCTTGGCTATCTGAGAAAATAATCGAAAAAGTTCAGACGGCCTTAATATAAAACAAGTACATGACATAAAATTATAAAATTACTATTCCTCTCACTAATCCTCCTCAAAAAAGTGGCAGTTGAATATCTAGCTATTCACTATAGAGTAACTGATATCGAATGTTTCAGATCACAATTCAAATCAAAATTTCAAAAACTGAACATGTTATTTCAACAACCTGTAAAATAACCATGACATTTCTGATAAAATCACATTAGATTGCCACTGAAATTTCATTTATTTGTGTAAGGTCGTTCTAGTACAGCAGTCCGGATGTTTTTGTGAATATATCCGCACCAGATCTCAATGATTTCGAATAGTCACACACGATAAACGATGCAACACTTCACATGCTTCACGAATTTACGGAATAGATTATATCGTTGCCATCGAAACACCATTGAATAGACACAGGGACGTTAACTGATGTGATGTCCATACTCAAATTCAAGACTTATGATAAGACTGGATTCAGACAGATCCGAAATTCGATCGTATGACGATCCGATAGCCTTCTGATTGGTCTGAATCTGAATTTCGTACGATCGGATTTCGGATCTGAATCCAGCCTAAGTAGTTCCGTACTCGTAGCGAAAAATAAACCGTTGTAAATCACAAACAATATCTCTTGACCTTGTTATATTGCCAGCGAATAAAAACATTGGCACATAAAAAACTATTTCAGACCACACGCTTAGTGTCCACCCTGTGACTCGGTTACAAATGTAGGAAAAAAGTTATATCGTCCTAAGTTTTCTTCCATTTCTATATTAACTTCTTGTGCAAGGGCTCTTGGAACACCCTGTAGGGTGGATTCAATGCCGTGAGTAACATCGGGAATAGCTCCTCGCGCTATTTGTACACAGCCCTAACAAAAAGCGCTGCATTTTTCAGGACACTCTGAGGACATTGCAGTATTAGTCAGGATTACGATCGTAGAGTGCTGACGAGTTACAGGTTTTAAGCTAACTGGGTACTAATGGTGTCATTTATCAGCTTTTTCTTCCTCCTCT